>CAADRB010000037.1:644190-661922 GCA_900708905.1 Hymenolepis diminuta | reverse complement strand
GGATATAACAATGTTGGATTTGTCATAACTTAAATGAAAAATAATGTCTCGGATATTGTATCACCTATAAACAATTTTAAAACTGGTGATTCCTCTTTAATGTGATCTGATCAAGGCGAGATTAATTACAATTATAACATGCACTGTGCATTTCACCACAGAATTATTTGTGACGACAGTACCATCTGATGTCGATAGACAGCTATCGGAATTTGTATTTATTGCTTAGGAGTAAATTTTACTGGAGTCTCTTTAGTGGGAGAATTCATTTGGAAATTTTCTTTGTTTTTCTTTACCTCTCTGGATTAAGCACTCTTTAAATCGATGACGCTTTGCGATTGATGAATTTTTTACCTAACGCTATCACGTCGCATGTGCATACTCCGTTGGCGAGTTAAATCTCGATCTTTTATTTAACAGTATTATATTAAAAGAAGTATTAGGTGTTTCTATTTTATATAGTGTCTCCTTATATTTCTTCATATCTTCCGGTTTCATTTTCATAAAGCTCCGCCTGCCATCTCCTATCTCCATAACTCCAGGTGCCAGGTGTCCCACAGATCTAAAGATCGCATCAAAAGCACGGTTTGAACTAGAAGGCGAGTGTGAAATTGGGATAAATAGGTCTTGATAATAAGACTTCTAAATATTTTTTGTTGAGATTGCAGATTGTTGTTCTTAAGAATTTCAAATCTTGGTATTTAACAGCATCCTGTCTGGTTAGGGTTTCGATTTGAGGAGACTTGGATGAAAATTGTACTGTTTATCTTTTTTCAGTAGCGAAGATTTGCTTCCCCTAGGGCTTATTTAGTTCCACATTTTGCAAACCACTTACGAGCGCTGAAGAATAAAGAACCAGAAGTTGCCAAGTTTACAAGCTTGGATTACTGGGACTCTCTCATCTTTGCGATTGGAGGAGTGTAACTTGGTGTAAGAATACATTTATAGCGGATTTTTTTGGAATGCTCTCTGAGCATGTGGCAGATTCTTGTGTTGCTTGCCCTTCATAAATAGAGTACTCTATCTACGTCATTTGATCACCACAATTTTGAGGATATAACTTTCAGATAATATTATATACCTCTATGTTGTAACTTCCGATCCAAGGTGGAAATTTCCATCTCAGTATTTGCAAAAGGAGTCACTTAAACTCTCTGGATGAGGTGGCGATCTCAAAGGGTTGCAAATAATCCATTTCACGTAATCCATTCCATACGCCGTGTGCAAAACTCAAAAATGTATAGCAATCAATAGGGGACTTAAAAAAGGAAGGGTACAGAAAGGGTATATTCAAAAATACCTTTGGCCTTTGTAAAATGGTTATTATTTGAAATATTTATAACTATTTTCGAATAATGTACAAGTTTTAATCCTTATTTATGGTTTTCTTCACATCAGCCATTGATACCTTTCTTTCCCCTGGAAAGCAGGTAAGAGCTAGAGTCAACTAAGCGGGAGAAGGTTAAGTCCCTTGACCACTGAAATGAATTCAAAGTGTCGTGGCAGTAGAAGCGCATAATGCGAATCATAAATGACAAGCAGGATAGGTACGTTTTCACGGTCTCACTGGTGCATGCATAGCCACTCCCTCAATTCGGTACGACACACGTATTACTCACCAGGGCGTCTCACGTGTATTCTATTGATTATCGGCGGTTAATAACTAATTCTTCTGCATATGTTGGATTTTGGCCATTGTCGTGGCAATGCAAGAACCAATAAGTCGTCTCAAGTGAGAATTGGGGGGTTGTAAATGGTGGAGAAGAGTTAATAGTACTTGTTGATTGGTAGGATTTGAGCAAGCACTGAAACGGAAAGATATCAGCAATGTCTGAATCTCTTCCCATTTGTGGAAGCGACTTTTGATGTCACTCGTTACAGACTCAAAACGTTTTGAGTAACTTAAATTAGAGTTACTATTCTAGTAAGTTTACACAAGGCGTTGATAATATTAGAAAGTCTATTCGCCAACTAAAGGGTAGATGCACGCTTGGGGAGATATGCTTAAATAGTAACAAAGAATGATTGATGATATATTCTGGCAAGTGATACATGGAATGAGCGTAAGAAACCTGATTAAAAAGCGGGCACATGAATTGCGATGCAGAATAGCTGGAAATATAAAGGAAAGTTATGGGTAGGAGAAGTATAGGGACATGGTAGTTGCCTCAATGAACAAATTTTGTGAACCTATCCAAAACTTCATATCCGGTACCTTGTTAAAGTATCCATTTGGGATGTAGTCTGGTGGTCAAATACTATCATTTGCAGATGGAAATGCAAAATGCATGCACAAGTTTTATTCATAGGAAAGCGATTAAATAGGGATATATTCAAATGGGTCAAATAGGGTAGGAAAGGAGAGAGAGCATTAAATCAACCATGTTCTCATAAGGAGTTTCTGCAGGTTACCAGGGATTCACTTTAATTGTATGGATGTATATCTTATTCAGTGGTCAAGAGTGAGTAGACCTCACAATTGAATGGTCTGAAGAGAAGGTGGTATGAAAAGTGCATAAACACGTATTAAAAGGCGAATCTCCATCAATTGCACTAGTAGATCACCATGAAGACTTGACTTCCAACATTCTCATTCCTCGTAACTATGCGGCATAAGCAAGTGATGATAGTGATTGTGAAGCTATATGCACAGCAGTCTGTCAGTTAGTTGTCAACACTGGTTAAATCGAATCTATTATTAATCATTAAGGGGGACAGTGTGATTCAAAAATTGGAAGCTCTAGAGCAAGATGGATGATGCAATCCACTTCTGCTAGTCTACTTTTGCAGACGAGTGTCTCTAGTAGAGAAAAATGCCTGCAAAATTTAATAATACCGCCTATTTATCACAGTATGAGTTCTTACTATTTGTTAAAATATAACGCCCACTTGGCCAAATAAGGTGCCACTTAATTGATTAGCCAGGTCATTTTGATAATAACAATAATAAAATTAAATTTAACATCTCTCCAATTTTCAAAATAGGTGTCTTTCAAAGAAATCTATAAAGAAAATTGACAGAACGATAATGCCAGGACTTTGAAAGATGAAATTCGCTAAAATCTGAACATACTTCACGTCATGTTTTAACGCGCAAATGATGGCCTCAGCTTATCAGATCCAGTAATCTGTAATGATTGTTATTGAAAAAAGTATATCACCAACTTCCCTCTCATGTTTGGCATTTGATGAGAAGGAAAGAGGATCTCTTTTATAACTTCTCAGCTCCTTTTATTGAGCTGCAACTACTTAGACCTAAGTAAGGAGAAGGGGTAAGGCCTTTTGCTCAGGTGACAGTTTTATTAACATGGCAGAGTTTTCCTTGTCTTTTCGGGGCAATTTTGCAGAATTAGTTTTCATCCCGCTTTAATTATCTTTCTATGAGTCTGTTGTAGCTACGATTAACAACTAATAGAAGACAAAGACTGCCAATTTTTTCATTTTGAATTTTACATAAAAAGATGTGGAGCCAATGTCTCACCTCATTATTTATACACAAGGACCCTCTTTTTTCATTTAAAATATATTGGAAATCAATAGTCCACTTTGAAATGGTTACTAATTGCCGAAAATTATTTCAAAATCTTTTAAAACATTAGCAATGAATGTTTTAGTTTTTCTCTATTGTATGATTTGGCCTAAAGTTTGTTAAGAATATTCGTCATTAAATGCAACTTTGTATGAAAAGTGAAGTAAAATTTTTCTTTTATTTAATCTAATTTACTCCATTTTTTGCTGTTGTCCATCTATCATAGCTTTTTTAAATTACTAAATGTCATTAAACTTTAATTGAATTTAGTTCTCATGTTAAACGCTTGGCATTGAGGAGCTTCGTTTTATGTCAAAATGCGTATTTTAATTCTCCTTAATTGCAGGAAGCGAAGCCCTCGAAGACGGTTCTGTCAGTTGCCTGTCTGTTGCTGAAAGTTCGGTAATGATTGCCTATGCAAAGAAAAAGGCAAATATTTAAGCTACTATTTTTATTTAAGTAGAAAGCTTCGGTTTGTTCTAACAAGTTGTTTGAATTTTTGCAGAAACAATTTAACCCAACTCGTCAACTAAAGAAGAATTTGAAGCAGTCAAATAAACAGGTCCCCAATACCAAAGAATGGTTAGTTTGGAGAGTATTTCGAATTGCAGTATCTGATTTTATTGTATCTCTCCATATCTTCACCATCATTGGCAAATTTTGGTGATCAGTTCATTATCTTGAAGTACTGACTATTTTGAGTTAACCACACTCGAGGATCTCGCTTTTCACTTTGCACATTTCTTCAGTTACTATTTTCAAATTTCCTTTCTGTGATGATATTGACTCTACTTCTTGAGAACTCTTCTTAACTGTGACTGTATAAACATGACTTTAACAATCAAATCCACCTTTTTAATAAGTAGGTCCGCATTTATATATTTTATAATAAAATGCGCATCCCAAAATGCAATTATTTCATTCTTTTAGGCTATATATTACGCTATCCTATCAAAGTTCTCTCATGAGATGTACGGGGATAAGTTTATTTTAATCATCAATCAGAATTATCAGGTCGCTCTGGTGCTGTTCATTACCGTGTGATCGGGTGTACCCAATCTCTTATTTTCAGCTAATAGAGGAAGGTTGATGCTCATTCATTAAAGCATAAATTTCAAGCCCTTCCAACACCCACTTTGTGTTGAGTATTACTATTTCGGGGCCTCACATTCTATTCAAACTTACAAAACCCTTTTAACCAGTGTGGTTAGTCATTTCACTCACTGAATGTGCACCGATGAAGAGGTAATCTATGATCTCTAATTCGGCAATTCTATAACGACGATGCGATAAGAGGAAAAGTCAGATTTTAGGTAAAAGCAGAAATGGTTAAATCTGAAAGTGATGTTATCAGAATTTAGATAAGTTTCCCGGTTGATCACTTCCATGCTTCGAAGATACCGCCTCTCTTGTAATGTAAATGAATATATAGAAACTCGTTGTCTAGTTATTTGTTTGAATTTAAATTTTTCCAGTAAATTATTTATCCTTTTTTCTAAATAAATCGACATAATGTTTACCGACAAACTTTCAGCCAAATTGTTTTAGAATTCGCAACAACTAAACATTTCCATTCCATAATTTACCCAAGTTTCTACAGGTTACCGAGGATTCACTTTAATTGTATGGATGTATATCTTATTCAGTGGTCAAGAGTGAGTAGACCTCACAATTGAATGGTCTGAAGAGAAGGTGGTATGAAAAGTGCATAAACACGTATTAAAAGGCGAATCTCCATCAATTGCACTAGTAGATCACCATGAAGACTTGACTTCCAACATTCTCATTCCTCGTAACTATGCGGCATAAGCAAGTGATGATAGTGATTGTGAAGCTATATGCACAGCAGTCTGTCAGTTAGTTGTCAACACTGGTTAAATCGAATCTATTATTAATCATTAAGGGGGACAGTGTGATTCAAAAATTGGAAGCTCTAGAGCAAGATGGATGATGCAATCCACTTCTGCTAGTCTACTTTTGCAGACGAGTGTCTCTAGTAGAGAAAAATGCCTGCAAAATTTAATAATACCGCCTATTTATCACAGTATGAGTTCTTACTATTTGTTAAAATATAACGCCCACTTGATCAACTAAGGTGCCAGGCTGTGACCAAAGCTCTTCGGTATTAGAATAAAGGGTGTCGTGTTACTTTGATCTGGTTAATAGTCAATCAGCAATAAGTTCGTTACCCGCGAACTTATTAAACGCCAGGTAATTGTTTAGAGCAACAATCAAGTTTTTCGAAAAATTGCAGATTATCTTCTAATTTGATACCCTGTAGGCTTGGCGTTAGCGAGTTCATTTGCCACATCAACTGACACAAGTTCGAGACCCGATGATGTTGGTCGTTCAATCGAAGATTTCCAAAGCTATGAAGGCAGTTGCCAATTTATAACCATGAAAATTTGTTTACTTCTGTCTACGTCTTGTGTTAACTTGCTCTTGCAAATTTGCACTTTCGATAATTTTGACTTTAATGGTGGGAAATTTGCCAATTACACTCGAAATTCGTATTTCATTTTAGGAGATTTCTCAATAAAATTTCAAATTTTAAAATCTCATTTAAAATTTCTTTAATTTTCAAATATCAATTTAAATATTATTCTTTATTTGTGTACAGATTCAGGGGGCAAGTTTTGTGGAATGTGAAATTTCCCTCTGTTAAAGTGCTTTAGCATTTCTACACATTTTTTTTCCTTTTCTTGCCTCTTGAGAATAGGGTTGCGCTACATTTTCCCTTGCCAACTGTCAAAATGAGTTTATTGAAGTGTAATGCAATTATTATTTAATGCAAGAAAATTTGTCAATTTGATATATGTGCATGTCATTTCCATTCTGAGATACTTTATATGTTTTATTTATTCATAATTCATTTTTTCACTTTTAATAGGTCAAAATCTACAGTTTGTTTGGCTCAAGAGACTCGATTTGATCCAATGTACTCCTCGGGCGTATACGCCAGTCATCCAAATAAATTAGATAGCATTTTCAACGACAAATCAAAGCTCAGTCGTCGTCTAAGCAAGCAGAGAAAGACTGGCATTCCTACTACTGTCAATCGCAGCTTCTCCCTTTCGCGTTTCTTCCGTCGCACTTCCAAATCCCGTGATCTTCTAAATGAGAACTCCGAAGATGTGAATCCTTATCGAGCTGAACCGCCGACTTTGGGTCGTATCTACCTCACTTCATCAATCAATTTTGACAGTGGATCGTGGACCTCACTTTTAGAAGATCAACCTCGTCAGTCGACTCGACTTCTCTCCACTCCAACACAATCATCAAGTAGAAACCTTGCTTCTAAAGCTGAGCAGGCTACAAACGCTGCTATCCTAAGACCCAAATCAGAACAAGTTAACAATGAGTAAGGGTTTTGAAAGTTGGTTTGATTTCACCTCTTTGAGTACTGGTGTTAATTTTAGGCAAATGGCTTGCAGATGTTAGCCTTATAATGTGCAGTGCCTCAGGAAAAGTTATATTTTGAGCTCTCAAGTGAAACCTCTTTGCTTTAAATAGCTGATATCTTAGTTAAAGTGTTCGTTATTTTGCACGTTTTTTTGTTCTTGCTCCTAAATCGTTGTCATGGTGTTACTATTAAGCTATGCTTTTCTTCTGAAAGTTGGATCGATTTGTTAGAAAATCTGCATGACGTTCAATGACAATTGCCGTAAAAAATTTCCACATTTGAACGCATTCCTCTTCATCGTTTGAATGCTCGTATTTCTTGTAGAAACAAAACTATCGATTATGGTACTGTTCTTTGTTTTTTTTGCCTTAAAAATTTCGAATAAATGATTTATTAAACTGGGAAAATGTTTTCTAGTTACCTTCATTCCAGCGAATCGGTAATGCCGTACTCTTTTCCATAAGCATAGACTCAAACCATTTTGTGACCGATCCGTAATTCTAATTATCGGTCTCATCAGTTTTTTGATATTTGAGAGTGGAGCAACTGGAGTTGACATTACCTGCTGTAGTCTAAGATGAAGCGTAGAATCAGTCAGTGCACCTCAATCGACGTCTACACTTCAATGTGCAAAAACTCAGAAAGCGGGTATATGAAACAAGGTAGAAAGGACAGTTGAAGAGTGTTTTTTATAACCTGAACCAATGAGCTAGATGCGAAGTATCACCTACACTCGTGGTTGAAATTTTCGATTATCTACAATCAAAAATCAGGTCATTAAATTGATTTTAAAGAGCTGAAAAGTTGCACAAAACTATGAAAGTTGCGATCTCACTTATTGGTTCCGACGTACTTGTTATTTTTGGAAAGTCATTGATTGTAAATCAATCACAAAATTTGTTTAAGAGTGCAAGAAGCTTTTTTTCATAAGTGTATGTGTGCGAATTTTCTCTTGAATGACAACTGTTCTCGTGAACTTCCTTTTCTTTGTCTGATTGGTTAATGGCAAGTGGAAATACTTCATTGATGCGAATCAAGCAAACCCGTCAAGATCGGAGAGAGCGGGTAAATCAATCCCCCCAACCGCAAATAAGATTCCATTTGACAGAGTTTTATTTAATTTTAAGCGGAACGTAGCTTTAATTCCGACCCTTCAGACAGTTGTTTTGTCCATTTATTGCTGAGATACGAGATGATAACGATAATTCAACGAGTGTTCAGGCAGTTGCTATTAAAGTAGGGGACATAAAAGTATTTTTAAGAGGCAATGAAAGTCCATTTAATGTTGTCGAGTGCTTGTGCATCAAGGGGTTTTAACATTTGTCTTTTTCTACGAAATCATATAGACCGGGCGTGCAAACGAGGGATACTGCTCGTTTTTCACCAACCTGGTTGATAAATAGGAAACTGTAGGCAAATGCATATTACGAATCCTCTTATGTTCCATTTTATATAAAATATCAAATAATTAAAGCAGTCGAGTTTTAAAACTGGCGATTATTTATAAATCGGCCTGTTGAATCAGTTTTCATCCACAAATCAACGCTGGTAAACTAGACCTCGTCTCCTTTAGCAGCTCCGTTTTGAGAATCTTCGAAAAATCCCTCTTTGCGAATTTTCCCTCTATTTTTTCCCACTTCCGATGTTTTTAGTCTAGGGCGTTGGAATTGTGATTCTAATGTATTAGGATGATACTAATGTGTTGAATTTTACTATTGTTTTCCGTAGAATTTTAATATTCGTGCACTTAATCTCCACAGTCAATCATCAGATCGCTTGTAATTAAAGGTAAATTTCGATTTGTCCAGGAACCACAACATCATTTATTCATCTCTAAAAATTCAGTCAATAAGTGGTATTACATTTACACCGATGCTAAATGAAATTATGATAGGTTTACTACTGCTTAGCTTCCTTAATTAAACAACACTCTCGCTGAAATTACGCGTTTAGGTGATATATCATACTCGGATAATTAAGCGTAAGCCCCCAAAGTACTGTTTTGACTGGTGCTTAACCAGCATCTTCGCGTTAGTGGCTATCAAGTTTGCCTCGTGGCTTGATAGGCTTTAACGAAGTTAAAGAAAATTCAAATCAACCGCTTTTTAAATAATAAAAACCGAAGAAAATATCGCTCTTGTTTATTTTTCCTCGTCACAGGCATAAAATTTCCTCCTCGAATTAAAAAGTGCTTCTCACCTTTCAGAAATCAAATTTAAAATGCAGACGCGGTGGAATGTTTGTCGATTAAGATGGTCATCATTGATTTTTTGGATGGATCCATCAATACACTCCTTTCCTACTCCTACTCCAAATGTCACTTTGACAGTTACACACTCGAGGGGAATTTTTCCAGAGTAGTTTTAAAGTGCAGTAAAGTCAAAAATGGAGTAAATACGTCTATATTGGCATTATGTGAAACAGAAGCAGTCCACTTGATACTCAAATTTACTAGTCACCCTTAACACACTTTCACTCCCTTATTTCTGAGTATTTTAGAATTTGTTTATCCGCGTTCTACATTAAGTGGAAAAGTTTGCGATATCAATTTTAATATTCTATGCACTGAAAAGAGGTGAAAGCAGTCCTGTTATGGTTCCGATGAATTGATATTTGCCTTGATCTGTAGTTGATAACTGTGCATCTTAGTAATTAAGGTCTCATCATTTGGGTACATTAGAGTTAGTTGGACCTCAGTTTTGAGGGCGAGTGGGTAAAAATTTCAACAAGAGTTTGCATAAGAGTCGCTTGACATTCATTTCCGTCTTCATTACTACTTATTTGGCAAATCGATTCTAACCCGTATGCCCGTATCTGAAAAGGGAATAAGTTTGTAGGATTTTGTGGTGGCATTCTCCTCATGACTTTAGAGTCTATCAATATTTCTTTACCATAATCCTTCGGCTACTCAGAAGCATGTTTTCATCTCTTGCTTGTCTGTGAATCGATAATTTTAAATAATTTCCTTTCCATTGTGTATTATTACAAATTGCATAAAGTATCGCCGTCTGGTCGGCTTTATAGAAAGTATTCAAATTGAGAATTTTTTACCTAATACTTCAATCATCTCGAAGTACTTAAATATCTGATTTATACTTTCATCTTCTAGGCCAAATCGAATCGGCCCCTCCTTGATGTTGAATTCCGTCTACCTCGAAAACAGTTCTAGTGATATCTTCATTGAAGAGCCGGGTACTCCATCTTCAACCGAACCCCTAGTTCTTCAGAAACGACGGAAGGCTCTTCGAAGCCGTCTCCTTTCACGTTCCCAACAACCTCTCACTGATCCTTCCAGTCAGAATCCGCCGGAGAGATTTGAGATCGATATCAAAGGCAGGGGGCTTGAGGTCGGGAAAATCCACTCGAGTCTCGTGGGCGGTCGTAAGAATTGTTTCTTCATCAAAATGCCGACAAGTGACACTCGTATCTTTGCAGCGGCTTCTCAGGGTGAACGGAAGTGTTGGCTCACCAGGTAGATCCCGAAACAAAACACCATTCAAACAATGTAAACTAAGAATGATTGTCGGTCTTAATATTATTTTCTCATTTGAGTTGGAAGGCCCTATATTGAAATTCTCAATTCACAGGAGCATTAGAAAACGGTATCTTATTTGAGTTTTGAAGTTATTTAATTATTCGTCAGTTACGTTGAATGGAAATAATTTCAAATTCCCCCTTGGATTAGAAATTACATCATGAAACTCCGTCTCTCCTTTCCTTACTAATCGGTTATGTCACTCACCAGACGCGCACTGATGAATATCGAATTCGTTACCTCTGACTTTGCCGACTTGCACGTCAATCGCTACACGTCAATCTCAGCTAGGCTCACAGACAATTTTTATTAATATGTTTAATTTCTTTACTTATTTAAAACGAATAACATTAGGGAATTGCTATTTTTACTAACGCTGTCGCTGTAAATTCAACTAGTGAAGACTTAGCACCCCATTACAAGCAGGGAAAAATGCCAACTTGGCCTATTCGCGCTCTATCTAATGGTGGCTTGCATTCGTTCGAGTTGATGAAAAAATACAGTGTGCCTGTCGTTCTCTCCTCCCATTCTCCGTCCCCATTAGTTATTTTTCACATACATTCCTGAAATTCGTCCTGGGAACTAGCTAACTAAGAGTGTATTTGTTTAGCAAGACCATATCCAGGCCAGGCAATAACTCAAGCGGAATATTTATTTTAAAATAAAATGAATGGATGAGGGAGTGGGGGTTAATTGGCACAGCAAGTTAAAAATCTTTTCACATTAAAGTGAGTACGTATTCAAAACTTAAAGTTTCAAACTGCACAATTAGGGTGTCTACAATGCGATTTCCCCTACCCTGTTTAGACATGAGACATATTTGTTAAATATCAGTTTTCATTACCAGAAAACAGTTTTTTACTGATTTGGGTCCATATGTGTGCACCATGATTGGTGGAAATGGCTGGCTTGTTGGAGAAGATGTCCCCCACTGGGGGAGTCTGAGATGGTAGAGTCTGAATGGAAACAAGGGAAAATTTCTCCATCAGAGTCTCAATTAGATTTATTTGGCATTTTTAAAATTTTTTTGCTCTTAGAAAAGAGATTGTAGGTGTTTAAATAAGGTGGATAATTTTTGATTGTCTTGTACACTTTACACCGTCGTACACTGTAGTGTTGAGTTCGTAGATAACTGTGTCGTCAATTTTATAATGCTCACTTGCCCTTCATAAGTCTTCTTCTACTCAGTTAGAAGGAAGAAGACTTGAGGCTCAAACGACGATTCTCAATTGATAAAATAAATGAAATTGTGTAGAGTTGGATATTTTATAAATGATTTGTTGACTGGTTTACCAATTTTGACATCCATAGATTCTTCTCAGGTGGTCTTACATGTTCTGACGCGAGCATGAGTCCTGAAATTGACAGTTTACTACTTGAGAGATGAACTTACGACTCGTAGTTTTCTCTGTCGAATGCACCGAAAGCATTCGATTAGCATCCCCAATTGTTCACAAATTCCAGAATTCAGTGAAGAGTTAGAATTACCTATTTACGAGCATTCGAACTTTTACTCGAATTCCTGCAAACCAGTGGAATTTTAGTAGGTGTACAGTATTTTCCGGGTAAGAAGTATGCATTTTTATCTATCACTAACCTATCGAGATGATATTAGAAATCTCACCTGGTTATTTGCTTTTGAACATTGTGGACAAGAATTCTATCTGCAATCCACTGAATAAGTCTTAATCCTCGAGCTGCTAGGCGTTTGAATATTGTCCGGTTAATTCTAACAATTAGGTAAAAAGCGGACAAAACAAGTTGTTTGTGTTTATGTGTTTGATTCGTTTCATATGCGACAGGTAAAACCGATAAGACGTGCGATTGACAAACGCCCTATTGCAATATTGCTCCGTTTTCACTATGAACTGATACCAGTTAGATCAAATTGCGGTTAGTTAATAGTTGTGCCAAACACGCTATTTGTTAGGGGAATGTGAAATCCTCCAAATTAATAAAGGATAGTGAGGATTTCAGCAGATTGGTTGTAAATAAAGTAAAAATTATTGTGATCGAGGAAGGGTTTATTATTATGATCGGCTCTTCTCTGTAGGTATCTGTTACCGACTCTAGCTATAAATACAAACAGACAGCACCTCAGTACAAAACGACCCAAACCGCCATATCAAAATAAGATGTACATTTTCCTCTCTATAGGCCGATTTGCATTACGCGCCATTTACGGCCGCACTGTAAATAAACAAATAAAAGGGAATTAAAAGGTGGAAAATGAAGAATCGTCTTCTTCTAAGTAGCAGTTTATAGATATTCTACCTCAGTATTTAGTTCTTCTCTTACTCAGCTTCTCTCATCGTACTTCTTTACACTTTCTTAAGATTTCGTCCCTTTATTTGCTCTCATTTTTACCATTATCTGCTCTTTAATATCCCGATTATTTCATTGTTTGTCCTCATTGGAAAATTTATTTTTGAATCTGTTTTCTTTTTGTGCCGTTTTATGCCGTCTCGTTTTGTCGGTTCAACAGTTATGCTTGTGTTTATTTGCTTGGGATGTCAACCTTTGTCCCCAATTTTCGGAAAAAAACAACTTTGACAACGGAAAATTGAACCGCAAGAAGAGATGCATCGTCGATAAAGGAGACCTAGCTACCACATTCTCACGATTATGGGAGGAAAAACTCTTTTTAACATTTATTGCAACAATCAACATAAATTTTGTATTGTTCTAATAGAAACCACGTTTTGTGCGGTTGAAGCGAAATTCTACCGGTGATAGGTTTAGGAAGCCTTAATTACTCATTAATTGTCCCGAAAAGCTTCAAAGGCCTCGTTTTCCAAACCTTTCCTCACCTTAAAATTCATTGGTGAAATGTTTATGATGTAAGAATCTATGCAGAAAAAAAATGTGCTCCATATATCGTGGACGAAGTCAGTGTTCACTGAAGTTAATGATCACCGATAGCTTAAATCCTCACTAATTAAGTTAAGATGTCTCCTCTTATAAGGTCATCTTTGGCAGACTTGTATTTGTAAGAATAAACCTTCGTTTATCATTGGTTATCTGCGTTTATTGTTTTCCACATTCCACATTTTCTGTACAATTAATTAGGTTTTGGAATGTGAAAACTTCGGAGATCTTCCAAATGTAACCTTTATATTAAAGGTCAACGAAATTCGTCAAAAATTGTCGAGGCCTTGTAATGAAAATGCCCGTCCCCGTTTTTGCCAATTCCGTGAAAAACAATTCGTAATTTAAAGTTCCTCGGAAGTCTTGAATATTTGGGTGTCAAGAGTCTTACTTAACTCGAATTCTGGAGGTATTGAATTACTCGATTTCTCATTTTGCAGTATCTAAATGTTCTGGAATCTGTATTTATCTCTTGATTCCCACGTTTCTGGGTGTATTCATATCCCGATATTCAGTCTGCCGACTAGTTGATTGTAGTTTGAACTGTTTGAACTTAAAATTTCCAGCTTGCTCATGTCTGTTATACGAAGACTGTAAGCTGCCGAAAATCAGCCAAGGTTATTTTACCTTCTCAACCATTGGACTGTCAAAACCGGCCATCATGGTACAAGTTCGGTCAATAAGCACTGTACATAGGATACTGGCATTTATTCCAATCCACGGAACGAAGCATTATATTTGAAATGGAAACCTGACCTACCCACTTATTACAACCCGAATCTAAAAATTAAATGAAGAAAAACTCATTTGACTTCTCGATATTGCCTCCCCCACCCCCCACCCCCCTTTATCATTTGTTGGACTTTCTGTTAACCGATTTAAGTTGCTTCCCGCAACTGAAAATGGTAAAAAAAGTGTGCTTTACGGTGATTCTCTAAGTCACGACATTTTGATCCTTTCGTACCTTCATGAGTGATTCTGCAGTGAGAAGATGGGTGAATAGTAAAATGTTTCACATTTTCAAAATCTATTATACACATCTAATCGCTTCGGTGATTTATGTGAAGGATTATTCAAAATTTCTTGGAAAATTGAGCTTTTCGATGAGCAGAATTAATCGAATTAGTTCTGATGAGAGATTGTATTCGAATTTCGTGTTTACTTGAGCCATTTTTAATTGTTTCACTTGGAGAATCTTGATTGGCGATTTGTACTCACCCTTTTCACCTGTAAAACACATCGGTTATAAAATTGGTGGCACAGAAGTTCAATTCCAACATTCTCATTTCATTCATCTATTTTTCTTTGCCCTACATTTGTAATGTGCCCTGCCCTAACACTTTCTCCATCTACCTCGACTTACAATTATTGTGTTCTATGAGTCCTGCTTTACTCGTGACTCAATTTTCTGGATCACTGATGCTGTAGTTACCTGCTATTAATTGATACGTGTTAGTCTTTTCTCCTACAATACCCATCAGCCTTACCCCCAGCAAATATTACCGCACGTTGTCAATAATGCAATTGCTAGGTGACTATTGATAAAATACTGCGGCTGTCTTTGCTCAGACCTAGTAGGAAGCAGGCAGAGGATTTGTATTTCGACGGGAGCTTCATTAATATTCATGTTTAATTGCTCACACCTAGCAGTAGATATTGGTTGCCCAATCAGTAAGCATTAAAGGGAGCATAACCTTGCCAGAGGGGTGATCCAATCCCCCAAGGATAAGTTCTATTCGAGACTTCTAAACCATTGGATTCTAATCCCCATTAAAAATATTTTTTTTCATCAATTTTTTCGCACGATAATTAGAGGACCAAATGTAAATGCTGGTACAAGTATTCACTTAACTTTATCTTGGTTATTTATTTTCACGAACCTCCACGCCATTCACAGACGGCACATCTAAGTCTAATTTTACATTCCTAACAGTGCGAGAGCAAAGGAGAAGCATTTGTTGCAAGGTGAAGTCAATGCGCAGTAGTGTCTTTGTTAAGTCAAAGAATGATTCATGCAGCCATCATTAAATGATTGGCCCTCACATTCTTGTTATCAGATTAAACTAAATAGTCCATTTGTGGCAAACTCATGGTGCTAACAGGAAAATGCTATTGGTCAAAGTCTATACAGGCCTCCGCTATTTACCTACCTACTTCTGGCAATACATTCTATTTTTCTACCTAACAATGGCAGAAAAATATAATTGAGGCATGGAGACTAACATGTATCAACAATTTGTTTATGTATCGGTCAATAACAAACTATCTAATCGTCCTGTCCTAAGCATCTGACGTTTTAAATCGGAAGAGAATCTTACTAATACCCACCTGTATTTCCGGCATTGTTAAGGCAACCGTGCCAAAGTGTCTGGGAAACTGTTGTCCCAAAGTATGGACAAGTATTAATTGACATGTGCATAGTCCTGTAGACTGAGTCCTCAATTCAGTTCGTTTCTCGACTATATACGACATGCTACAATGGAAAACGAAAGTAGGTGGAGGAATAGAATACCTGAATAGCTGGAATATTAGGGAAATCTGCCACATCTTCTGTTCCCATTTAGAGATATTCCCTCTTCTTTGTCCTTGAAATCTCAGGCGAAGCCTTTTACTTATGCATATCGGTCAAGCCGAATAACTCCTATTTAATGAATATTGCGATAATATTCAATTTTTGAGTCCATGGATGAAAGTGTCTCCCAACAACCATAGGTAATAGATGTGATCCAGTCACGATCGCTCAAAAATACTATTCCCCTTTGGAGTCCTCTTCCGGAGCCTCCACAATTGTTGGTGTTTCTTCTAAATTGTCAGTAAGAAGTGAAAATGCCATCATATCCACATTATTGAGATATTTACATACACATTCTCATCCCAAATGAGAAGTTAAGAAATTTTAGGGTTAACGGTGACATTTTTCTGAGAAAAATGACCAATTCTGTTGGTAATGATTGACAGCATCCATCACTTAGTGGTCACTGCTTATATTCCTCCTTTTTATACGGTACACAAATGTTCTAAGTATTGTTCACTAGTAGTGCTAAAATTAACACTTTGAAGTTTATGAAATTACCCGTCTGCGAAATACGTGACCTTTGTCTGATCTCACAGTATTAGCAAAGCCAATTGAATTCCCTTTAAACGGAGTTAAAAAAAACCCCAATATTCCTGTTTTTATTCTCTTGAGAGAGAACAGGGGAGTGGACGTGTCCTGCTTCGAGAAGGAAGCAAAATAAATATCATTCTGACCACGACCACGACTAGGGAAAATTAGCCCGTGAGAAGTAGTCACAAAAGCGTTGTGTATTTCTTGCATGGTAACAAGACCATGAAGGAGAGCGCCTTACGTTTTCCTGAAATCGATCTCCTTCCTTGGATAGGTGAATCATCTAAGTGGGTGGACTGTGCATCCTCTTTATGTTTTTTTTTTACTTAACGTCAAACTGTAGGAACAGGAATCACCAGTAGTCGCAGAGCGTCTAGAATATCAGTTTTACTCTCAGAGTTATTTTTTTTCTAGATGGCGCTTTTACAAACAAATTATGAATTACGTATGCGCTTTTGAACGGATATCTGTCTCGATATCATTTCTATTCAATCACTATACCATGCCCCTTTGATCCGTTTTTAATTAACGCGAGCAGCAAATCCATTTTTTCAGTCCTGACAATAGCGCTATCATGCTCATGCGCACGTAATTTATCTCAAATCTTATTCTTAACTTCCAAGTTCTCCAGTAACCCACTGTATGCTGTCAGGAGGATCCATGTATACGTCCTGAGCATTCCTTTCCGGTAGTGCTTTTTGGGAACTATGTTCTCATTGATCGACTTTTCGTAAATTCATCTTACTTTTCAACAGTTGTGTACCGAACCTGGTCATATGCCCAGAGTAAGTTTGTTTGCTTATTTACTGGTGGTGTAGATGGAACAAAAATATTCATAATTATATTGTCAAAGTAACCAAAATTTAGGCATGAAAAAGTGCTTTTCCGTCATCTCAGATTCATTATTCAAGTGGTCCATCTAATTTTCTTCTCTGGTCCGTGATGGTCACTAACATAAAAAGGGTCTATCCCTTAACGAGAACAAAATATTACTCAAATATACTGAGTCATTCCATGTGGTCGCCAATCATTTTTGCATTCTTCTGGATATCTTCTATTCTCAAAAGACACGACCTTTAGAAGTTGGGAATCACTTAAACCCAACGGATGGGATGTGGCTGAAAATGAATTTTTGAATTTTCTAATCCCGGATATGGATTAATGGGAATCAGGGGGTCAATTGTAAGAATGTAGAACTTTTTTATTGAGACAAAACCCTAAGCAGGTCAACTTAACTCAGCTCAATTGAGATCTTCTTTTAATTGACTAATTTGCATTTGTCCTTTGCTCA
>CAADRB010000037.1:623958-643906 GCA_900708905.1 Hymenolepis diminuta | reverse complement strand
GTCCAACCCACCTCCACAACCATGTATCGGTCTAATTTATCGCATGGTAAATAACATTAAATTAAAATTGTTTGATTTGCGAAAAGAACAAAACATTACCTGCTGGCGAAAATCAACTTAGAAGTTGTCGGCACTCATTTACAAAATAGATCGCGGGGGTAGGCAAAGCCCTCACAAAAGAGGGCAGGCTTTTCATCAACTTTTTTCTCTTTTCACACCCTTGTACAGCGTTGTCAATAGATAAAATGGCAATGTGCGTGTAGTTAGTCATTAGCCTCTAAAGGAAGGCAGCTCTTTTGGAATCTTCTTTGGAAATGGTCACTTTAATAATCTCCTTTAACTTGAGAGCTTAAATTATCCTAAATGCTCTCACTTTTTCGTTTTAATGATTTGTCAAATAGTTTGAATGATCTATTAAAATTAAATAAAGAGTTCCTTGCAATGATGACAATGTCTCTTTCAGGATTTCTCAGTACTCTATTAATATTTTTATCAATTAATGTAGACATCTTTAAACGATAGTTATTAGATTTACGATACATAATTCTCAGGACGAGGCACTGATGTCCCATGGACACCCTCTGGTGTGAAATGCAACCTCTGTCACCTCGTTTAGTTAAACGACTTAAGTAGCGCGGTTTGCCATTCCGTACACCATGTACACATCACTGGATTTCGAATACATGACTTCTAACTTCGCGAACGATCGTGTTAATTATTGCTTCACAGTTAAATGATTATAAATTATTATTGATACTCTTATTCTGATCTCTTCTCAATAAATTAGCCAAGACTGTCGTTAATTCCCTTTCTACTTCACGTATTCAACCGCAGTGTGGAATATTTAATGTACCCTAATTCTTCTAAGAGGATTCGTTCAAAGCGCCTCATGAAATAAATTATTAATTAGTCGAGAGTTGAAAGCGAGACCAAAATAGTCAAGGCCTAGTCAACCCCCCTCTTTCACATAATTTGAAATATTCGAAAATTTGATATCTTTTTATTGGCTCGAAACGTTTCAAGGAGAAAATATTATCACGACTAATTTCTAAATATTTTCCCCTTAAAAAATTATTATTTTATCGAATGTTTTCTTCCTATTTTTATTAAAATAATGATTAACCCTTATAATTTTTATATGAACTAATGTGAACTGTGATATAGTGTAGATAGTTCGAGTTGGATTGTAATAAGTTTTCGCCATAACGAGACTTGTTCCTTTCCTCCCTCTTAGCTGGGGTTTTGGGTTGTAGATTGTAGAAGGTTGCATGACATTTACAAGAACAAAATGCCCCAGTTTGAAATGACTTTTCAGTCGCCATTAGTGGTTTTCGAATCCTTGCAAATCTTTATTCACGTTAAAGTCCTGTGAAAAAGGAAAATCCGACCAACATCCTTTTAAAAGTGAAACTAATAGTACGTGGTGACGTTCAAGAAGCACTTGCCAGTGCACAGTAATAAAGCAATCCACCGATTTTATTCTGCATTTTTTTTAGTAAGTATTACGCAAACAAAAACTACAAGGAATGGTTTTCCCTACTTTAATTGGTCATGCGGATAAACCAATAACACACCTGATTAAATGTAATTGGTTGTATTCCTGCTAAGTGTGCCAACCTCGTGAATGCGCGTAGGTATGTGCGTCACAGCCAGAAGCCGCGAACACGTGTGGATTAGCGCGCGGAGCTAACGAGTAGTCATTACCTCCTTCAGCACACACATAATATGCTGTGCTGTGTATCTGTGCTAGTACTCTAATAAGACAATGACAAGTATGTTGTTTTGTCACCGTGGCTCTAAGGCCTCAACACCGCCTTCTCCGAGTCAGAAACCTCACGAGCTTCCCACTTCTCGCTATCGAAATTCAGAAATTAATGACGTGGATACAGAGGAATGGCAGCTTCCCTCAATCCTCACAGCTGGTTCCCTGGATGAATTAACGGCTTCTAATTCTCTTCTACCCCAGGCACCTGTTATGCCTCCCATTCTGGAGGCTCAATTAGCGACACTTTCTAATCGTGAAACGAATGGAAAGACAAATGGAAGTACTGGTCATTCCTCTTCGAACCGACGTTCACAACTACTCAGTAGTGCTAGCATGCATAGTTTAGTCTCATCGGTCACAAGTCAGGATTACACTCTCGGACTTGGCTCGAAGAAAGGTGGTAGTAGTATTTTTTCCAACGTTGTGGATGGGAATCTCTCTCTTCCAATCACCCACAAAAAGCATCACCATTACTCTGGACTTAGTCTTCTTTCTTTGAGCCACCATCGATCTGGAAGTAGCACTTTGGGCAAAGTACGCTCTCTTCATGCTCAACAATTTTCCTCTCTATTAGATTTTGAGGAGAGATATAACGATCCCTGGGTTGGGTCTATTACGTAAGCCCCTTTTTATTTGCTTTTATGTTCCAACGTTTACATAACTTCTCGAGTTTAATATTCTTGCATACTTCAGTGCCTGAAAGGAATTCTCTTTTATTTGGACTTGGGTATAACCGATATCTCTTTGAAAGGGAAGCAGTACAACAAAATTATTCTTCTATAACTCCACTAAGTTTACCTAACTGAGTTTTATCTACCCAATTTATGGATTGAGCAAAAGATGCAGATTTCGTGTCTGCATCTTATTTATTTGAATTCTTCAGTTTAGGCGGAGGTAGATGTGATATCGGAGGGCGTATCTCGCTATAAACCGCTATTTCTCTCTTGTTGTCCAACGTTGAAAGATTTTCCTAGACATTAACAGTCACAATTCGTTCATATTTTGAAATTCGTGTTGAATTATTCAAAGCCTTTACGTCACGCACAGATGCAGGTAAAGTATCTCTTTATTATCTCTCTCTCTCTCTCTCTCTCTCTGGAGAGTTATTTATTTTCACTGATCAGCTGGTAATAAGCAATTTCCGAAGTTTGAATGAATTTATGTGATATATATGTTCATCTCCTAGTGACAGATAATATCAACACACTACATTTAATCTGGAGTAAGCATGCTCCCATAAATCAATTGAATATCGCATGTCGTAAGCAAGTAAGTTTATCAAATTAAATTAACTCGCCTTGAGTACAAAGAGGCCGTATCACTTCAACCTTCAATGCGTTTGCGTGTTCAGACTTGGCTGATTAATGGCGTCAGACGTGGGGTCGCTTAAACCCAGACAAGGTCACTGAGTGTGTGTATATGTCCGACCTCAGTTAGCCAATGGTTTCAGTCTATTCGTTGTGGTCACGGTACGACCTAGGTGGGTGCAAGCGCTATCCACTACATCCCCATTTGAACACTTTATTTATGATTGAAAACCCTCCATTTAAGCATTTTTTTAAAGCAATTTGACATCCGTGTAGATAGTTAAACTAAACCGCTACCTCGAAATTGGGTTATCATTGCCCATGATAGTGCAATAACATTTTTTCAGGTTTTCATCATGTAATAGCATCTGGAAGCGCAAAATTGTAAAATGACCCAGTAAGAGAAGAAATGGTGATCGAACAGGAGGGTGTAACGAAGTCAAACACTCAGTCGTATTTTACTTGGATTCTGGGAGCGTAAATTTGTCCACAGGGATAAAATTTACCCTGCGATATCCGAATGTCTGTAGGTTCGATTTTAATGATTTGATCCATGGATTTTTGATGAGTTCATGCTCGTGATATTTAATTGGATGATTGATCATTCCACTAGTTTAAACTTTGAAATTTGACAAAGTATCTTTTAAATATATTAATAATCAATAAAAGGAGCATACATTAGGGAGAGGACCCAGACCGAGGAAATTCCTCTGGGATACCATATGCCAACTCATTAATGCCGGAATAACTGTGCTTAATATGAAATATTTTGTCTGAAAGAAGGACAGCTAATTTTTATTTAATCACTTCAATGAAAGCTACTTTTCATCAGATAAGACCGTCCGAGCTTTGCCAAGTAGTAGGTTCGAGATTTATCTAGCACTCTTTATGTTTACAACAAGAGTTAGGAATTCTTAAGTTGAGAAAACGTTTAATCGTTGGATCACTTCGTGAGTGGGAGTTACTTAGTGGCCCTCTTTGTGTACTCATCGTTTTTTCAATTCCTTATTTAATAACATTGTTAACTTTGATAATTACATTGATCGGCCTGATTTTGTAAATCCGTCGAATTCAGAATAACTCAGAATAACTCGGAACTTGGAAGTCCTAATCAATGCCCTGAAGATTCATACATTTACACTTAATTACATACTTCGTATTGATTTCAGTTGCAGTATCTCGAAGTGCTATTGACTTCAATCAAAACACTCATTTTCAATCATCTTTATCCTTCTTTATTCATCCACTTTGATTACTCATTTCACCATTCGAGTCCTTGTAAGAGTGGATAAATTTATCTTATCTCAATAAATTCAAGAGGTGTAATACTTTTGTCCAAACTCGTTCACAGAATTCTGCATGTGTTTAGTATAATACTCCCTAAAAGTTTTATTGTTTTGAAATGTTAGGAAAATTTTCATTCTTCCCCTTTTAATTTCAGTTTAAGAAGAACAGCTAAGCCGAATTTGGAGAATGAAAGACATCGGGAAAACTCTCTTTTCCTCTCAATCCTCGAGGCGAAAGGTCTTCATAACAAGAGAAGGTAAGTTGACCTCTGTATGGTCGATATACTTCTTATAAAAATGGTTGCTGATGCCATTTCTAATCTCTATCGGATAGTTGATCCCGTCGAATGAATCCTACTTGAATACCTCTCGGTTTTCAATTCTTTCTGCTTATTATTGATTGATTTTACTTTTATGCCAAACTAATCCAAAATGGGTGCCAATAGTACCTCGATATTTTCATAAACTGAGTAGCATCTGATTGGTTTCTAGGACTTAAAAAATATGTTTTTGTCATTTTTTAATTTGTAAGTATAATTGGGATATCAAATTTTCATTTCCAATATGCTTAAAGTGTGTACTTGGGGGGAATATATTTATGGTAAGTCCATTTATTTAAAGCCGCATGTGGCAACGAATTGGACAATAAAATCCATGTCTTTCAAATTCAAATACATCAAGGAGAGGGAGAAAGAGAGCTCTGCGAAAACCAATCCTAATCGCCGTTCTTTTAACGGGAATATGAGACCTCCATCATCTGACCATTTTATAACACTGAAAAGCGCCATCTTTTGTACTTTTCATTCGCAAAATCTCGTGAATTTATCTTCTGACAGCTGTCCCTTTCCTTCCTCTTTGTCCCTTTGACGTTGTGGAAAAAGCGTCCATCAAATCATTTTATTCGCACTTTTGTTGCCTTGTGGTGAGGTTCAAGTCCAGTATTGTGGAATATATACGGCGTAGTTTTAATACGAGGTCTAATCAGAGAACATATTTATTGGTTTAAGGATATATATCTATACCTCTGCTGTCTTTGTTATCTGCGGGAAAAGTCTTGATGGGTGTGGTGCTGTCAGCTTATCATTTCGCTAACAGAAAAATTTGAACTGAAGTCTGAAAGGTGAGATTAAGAAAATGCAAATGAATGCAAACCTTCGCCCTGGAAAACTAACATCAATTAAATTTTTTTGCCTTGTAAGCTTAGCTCCAACCAAACGCCCTTAAAAATTCCAAAGAATGTACATTTTAAGAGCTGAAGAACGGTTTCAAGACAGAAATCTCCCGATTAATAGTTCTCATCCCCTCACTATTATATATATTCCATTGAAGGCCATGTATCTCCCTTCCAAATCACGTCTCTCATATTAATTTTTTAATTAATTAAAATGAAAAATGAAATTGTCAACCAGAGTGAGTTTCTCATTAGGAAGGCTACAGGATGCTACTCATCTGCATAAAAAGTGTATTATAAAAGTCACTTCTTTTCAAGAGACCTAGAATTTTCTATTTTTCTTAGCATTGTTTACAGAAATATATTTTCTGGATGGTCAATTTGTCTTGTAAGTCAAGAGTTTCCTTGGTAAACATGTAATTAACGGTATTTGGGTTTAGATCGAATGCTTCTGATCTACTACACGAAGCCAAAATATGTCCTAAATTACTGGAATAATCGAAAGTTTAAAAATAAGTTATTCATTTATAAAATGCTTTCTCTCAATTCACACTTTTATACTAAAGTCATTCACGATATCTCTGATTTATTCACATTTCGTGAAAAGCTTCACTCTTCCACAAAATTTCATTCCGGCTATTTTTTCCTCACTTGGCGATTTTGGGTCAGTGGTAATTAGATTACATGATTTTAAATCTGAGCAGGAGATTTCGCCTCTCTGTCACAATACGCGCAAAATTCGAGATCTGTAGCGCACACACAACCACTCGTCCAACCCTGTAATAAAGGCACAAGTTTTTTTATAAGCGTGTACCGTGTGCTGTACGGTACGGGCAAACCGTAGAAGCCACTCGATCCCCTATGTGTGAAATTTGGTGTGGTGACTGTGTTGTTTAACCTACACGCAGAGGATAACTTTCTCCAGTGCAAGGACCGCCTGTTCCAACAGTTGCGTGTGACAGTCGCAGTCATCCCAGTTGGATGAGATACTTTTACTACCTCTTTTTCAGTTAGTTGTAGTAGTAATTCGCTTAGTAATACCATGACGGTGGAGATTTGATGCCCAAATCCACATCCCCCACGAAATAGAAGCAAGTCATCTTTACCACCGCATTGATTGGTAAGCTTTAGCGAAAGCGTCCGACTTATCTTGTCATAACTATACGATGGTCGAAAGTGACTGCTTGTAAATATTTCCAAACTGTGCCAACTTATCAGGTCACTATGGAGTTTCGAAGCGAATTGTCTAAGTTCAAATATGGTCTCAGATCAGAAATATTCAAGGATTACTGTCATGCAAGACCCATGATCACCGATCCCATTAGAGAGTATTGATCGGTTAAAAAAGTATCAGTCAAAATCTTTAATATTTATTCTAATTTCAAATGAAATTCTATTTAGCATATTTTTAATAATACGAATTATCTGATTTTTCAAATAACAAGTTATTCCCCAATCAGTCTGTAGTATCAATCATTTTTCTATTCAACTTGCTCATTCTAATTCTGTATGCGAATATGAGAACTTGTGTTTTCTTCTTTCACTAGATTGGTTTCCGAGGTCTATTTTGTGGGCTTGATTAAGATTGATTAAATATGATTAATTGTCCTTAATCGCCTTTAGATTAGGTGGTGGTGTTGATTAATTTGAACCTAGGGGCTACATTATACGCTCTCCACGGATGAATTTTCATGATATCTGATGAGTTGTGGATCAACGCATTTACATCTTTTAGCGTTTATTCCATTGCAATTTAAAGGTTAGTTGACCTTCTAATAAAAGACCTCAATTGAGGATGCAAATTGGATTAATTTCGGAAGTCGAAGATTTAACGGGGATCACGAGTGATTTTCTTCATCTCCCTCTCTCTCCCCCTCACACACACACACACACACACAATCACCACTAAATGATCGAAAATGTCTTGCGTATACGCAAAGGGAATTTTGTGTCTAATGGACTTCACTAAGATTATGGTGGGTGGTATTTTCTCACCTTTATTGTTCACACATCTGTCTCGCATATGAGTCAGGAATTCTGTCTTAATTCAGAGATTGCGAGACATTAAAGACTGCCGGTTGCTGTGTTTAGGCGAATGAATCATAACTCGCTTTTGCTAACCCTCCTCCAATCTGGGCAATTCATAATGTGATTTTGGGATATCATTCAAAACTGAGTTTGAACGTAACCGTATCTTTCTGTTATTAAGTCCATTCGGTTAAAAATGACCTCTTAATGTAGGTACCAAAAATTCCAGTTGGTTAGACTGGTCTATAGGCGTCATTTTTATATGCGGTATGAAATTCGTCTTGACACTCCTTCGTGACTACCGCCCCTTTGAATTAAGATCGCAGATTGAGAGTGATATGTTCAGAAGAGCCTTATCTTTGAGCCTTAATTGGTAGCAGATTGCACCGGATACTGGTATGGGAGAATAGGATTTCGTTTCCATATGCATTGCATTAATTATGTATTACACAAAACAATTCTAATTCGCTTAATGAGGGGAAAGAAGTGCATACAGAAGTCTTCAAGTTTATGCCATCGGGCTCTCGCATCTGTACCAGCGTCATATCTACAGGATTACTTTACTGGTTTAGCACAATTAGATAATAAGAGAAAATTGCAATTTTTATTCATAGGAGACTAAATCCATCTTACATCAAAATTCTCGTTCGAATAGATCGATTCTAATTAATCACTAAGTACGTACAAATGGTCACCCAAATCACTAAAGGTATGATTGAATTTTGGAATTATGCTCTACTCGGTTGGAACGTCGATTTGAAGATGATTTTGCGATGACGACTTTAGTCGGCATTTATTTGTGCTTTCTAAATCTAAAAGGAGTTCGAAAACTAGTTCAAATTAGTCCGATCGCAGAAAGCACACCACGTTTTAAGGATTGGATGCTGCTCCCAATTTTGGAGCCTCAGAGCCGTCGATTGGTATAAGCTATGTAGACTTGGAATTAGTAAAAATCAGCGGTCGTTTTATTTTCCGCTACCCATGTCCGTTTGTTTGTAAGCATTCCCAATCGATTGAGTGGGAACATTTCGAGTTATTTGATTGCACAACTAAGCTGAATCATTTTCGTTGAATGCGCACTACTTTCTTTGTCATTTTGTATCCTGAAAGCACACAATGAACTTTTTGCGTTTATGAGAGAATGATTTGCTCTTTATTCGAAAGTGCATCCTGTTATTTCCCACTCTTTGAAGTATCACACAAATTGCCCCTGAAATGTACCATCTCAATCCCTCCAAAAATACCCTCTGTAAAGGCGAAGACGAACATTTGAGTTAAGTACAGGCAAATTTCGTACTGAACACAAATCAATATTCTGGAATTATAGACCTCTGCAAAATGATGGAATTTTTCTCCCTCTATACACTAATATAAGTCGGAGGGAGGTCATATGCTGTCTAGTAACTATATTTACAACTTGGATAAAATATGCATCACCTGATCGTGATAATTGACTTGGGATTTCTTTTTATTTGTCTGATTGAATCGCTTTGTTTTGTGTTTATTCTACAATGCGTACTTTTATACCTCTTTATCCCGTGAGGCACTATTATTTGTCGTAAATAGTTTGAACACAGCCTCCAAAATAATAATATTAAATTATCAAATTAAAGTATCCGTTTTAAACTAAGAGCAACGTCTGATAGTGTAATGTAATTGTTTAAAGATGGTTTTGGGAATGATTCCCTTATGATATTTAAAATGGGCCTATTTAAAACCGGCTACCATACCAGAACCTCGATGATTTAGAGTTAAATATTCAAATATTGATTTATTTATGATACAATCTAAAGGTTGTATTGAAGTTATTAGTTAAAAAAAGGCGGGATATACACCTTCCAATCCAAAATTTACTGAGGAGAGACGTGTTGAAAGAAACGATCTCTACAAATCTCGAATTGCTATTGGTTCATCTTTATCTGAGAGACCTTCATGACTTGAGATATTCGGGGCATACCATGTGGTTAGAACTTAGATTTGAAGACGACGGAGTGATGATTGCATTTGGGGTTGGTTTTCCAGATCGAAGATTTACTCTGTTTGCATTTTTGTAATCTCACAGTCGGCTGGTTTAAATTCATCTGGTAGTGTAGCAAAACCCTCAACCGAATCGATTAAGTCTAAAAACTGCGTTAGTGGCGCCAAAGCTCATTTTTATGGTTGTAAAATTAGTTTGCAGCGATTGCAAACTAACTTTTTCCAGCTCAACTCATCAAAACAAATAAATTTCTGTAAACTAGCTTCATCCACGGCTTTAGCCTTAAAAACAATTAGAGTCTGTCTACGTTCGGTCTAATTTTAGTTGAATTTGTCAGTTCTATTCGAGTGGAACTGTGTGTTCCAATTGCATTTCGAAAATTAAATGGGAAACATTCATTTCAGCTCCTATGATTGATTGATGGATTACTTGAAGTGACATTTTCACTTATCAAAAATGAAGCAAGGATATTCTACACTTTGAAATTTATGTGAAATCCATCAAATCTGGCACTACTTTTTTACTTCCGAAATTAAAAGATTTTAAAAATTCGCAAGTTTTTCACGGGCCTTATTTCGTGCTGGATGGGCTGAAATTTCTCCAAATAAGAGGAATGTTGATTGAATTATTGTCTTCTGAGGCTAGATATTTTCTACTATCAATGCAATGGATTGTTAATGATGATCCTTTCCCCTTTTCAGGTATTACTGTGACGTGTGCTTAGATCGAACCCTCTATGCAAGAAGTACGAGCAAGCAATCCACGGGCAATAGCATTTTCTGGGCTGAAGAATTCGATCTCAAGTGAGTTAAATGTTTTACTTCATTTCTTCAATTTCTTATTCCACTAACATTTTAAAATGCGAGAAAATGTTTTGACTCTCTGAGTGCTTTTTGACACTAAGTCGAAAGTTAGTCTCGTCTTTTTCTGGGAAGCTGAGAAAATGCTAGAATTTTAGTAGAAAATAAAATGAGTTATTTTAGGAGCGTGTAAAGAATAAATCGGCCAAGCAACAACTCTTATGCTTTGTTCTGCTGAATGAGTTCTTTCATGTAATTATTCAATTCAAGGAATTAGGAGGAAATATTTTCACGAATATGAACTTCAAAACTAAGTGAAGCTTGGAAAAGAATGCCGAGATTCAGGAAAGGTAATCATAAGGTCACGTAGAGCTCTCTTCAGTGCACTAGAATTTGAATTCTGTGCAACTCTTTGTCCAATTTGATTACCCAATACCACCTTCAATAAATAGACGTATCATTAAGAGAGAATACAGATTTGAAATCCACTGGTGGAATATCAATACTTAGAAAATGATAATAACATCGGCTAGAACTGCTGTGCATGTGGATGGCTGCATACAAATCGTTTAATAAGAGATTTCCTCTCTCACTTGCTAATGTTGAACTGCATTTGACTGTACATATTTGAAATCTTCGGATTTCTTAATACTAGTTCATTTTATTTTGATTATAAAGTGATGTCAGTGATATTTTTTGATCTAGTGTGACCCCTTCATGCACCTATAATATAAGTGGTAATGATGATGGTGACGTCAATACCTGCGTATTCAGTTTTTTCTTCGCCTTTCTGCTTTTCGTGTTGGCAGGTGGTGGCTTACGCGCAAACCCACCTATGGAGAAGGGGAAAGGTCAAAGAGATACTAATTAACGTTCCCTTTAATAACCACAGATCTAGGTTAGCCTATCTGATCCTTCTCGGTGTGTTTTGAATATCTTGCGAGAGGTTATCCTTGAAAATACATAAATCAAAATTAACCCGGATATTGTGGAAGTACTAATATCTTTGAAGCTTCAGATACAAATGAAAAATTATCTTACATCTTAACATGAAATGTACGAAAATTCTAGAAACGGTGAGGCAACTTAAAGGAATAACGTCAAAAGGACGAACAAATGAGAATAAGAATCCTGGAATTTAAACAATCATCAATCAGGTTGTGAGGTTGAGTTTTGAAGCCCAAAGCTATTGATTTGGGTCAGAAAGATTATGTAAGTAGTCAAGTTGATCTAATTCCATCTTTCTCTGACGACTCATTTCTATCGATATCTAAGCAGTAACTAAGTTCCACTACCACAACCACTGTCTAGAGGTTTGAAGATCCTCATAAGTGATAATAGCAAACATTCAACGTGTGTATCTGCTAAGTTAGACGGTGTGGATGTCCAAATGAACTGATTGTTTCCGGTGAACATGAGAGCTGGTGATGATGGTGCTCCAAGATGCTCTCCCTCTGCCCAAGTAAAGTGTTATGAGCACCTCCCTAATGGGCTTACTATTTGAAGGCTTCCATTTTATCCACAGCTGTAAAATGTCGTAAAAAATTTTATGAATACTCTAATAGTGGGCTGCTGTTTCCATATTAACTTTGAAATACCATTTACGAGATTTTAAAGTACATTAATGAAAAATAATTTGCACAATTATTTAGTTTAATTTAATTATATGCATTGAATAACAACTTTTTTTAATATGTTATTTTTTCGATAGAATTTGGCGAAATCTATTTCAAGACAAATTTATATTCTACAGAGGTTTAAAATTGTTACCTTTTAGCTACCAACTTAACTGCGGAGTATTTTGCAAGAATCTGGAATACTGTTTAGATATGGGCATTGAAGGTTGTTTTTATTCCACTTTAACAACCTTCGAGACAAATAATATCAAGCATAATAAGGAAAAAAAAATGCAATTCTAAGTAGTGGAGAAGTATCTAAACACGGAGGACAATAGAATCGTCCAATGGAGGATGATGTGGGGAGAGGAGGCGAGAAATGAACAAATAAATAAATAAATAATTTCACCAGATTGTTTAATCCCTTAATAGGTATGGCTCACTTCGACATGTCCTAATGTTTGATGCTCAGTGATTCACCGAACATGCCGTTCCGACAAATTAGCCTCTTTAAGTGGTTAGTAGTCCACTTTGCTTAGAAGTGCCCCCAAATGAGGACAACGTCCCTCCTATTCAATGATTCCCAACTCACTTTGGTTGAACTATTATTATGTCCTCTTGATCTCAAACGAAACTTTGACAGAAACTGAGATCTAGAAATATTGCATTGTAATTCCGAAAATGTAAAGATTCCTTCTTCTTCTTGCAAAAGATGTCTCAGATTAATATACTTCTCGTGGAACTTAATCTAAAAAGTTTTGAGGAGAAAAGTATTTTCTACTTGTTTGATGCCTCTGTAGATCTAAAAATTTATACGTTTACGAGCTTCCAAATTGCAGAGTTAAGGAGCGGCCATGATTTGTGTTGAAGCAAAGTGTTATCCTACTTCCATGCTGAAGTAATTGCTTGAAGTCTTCCTGAGTAAGAAATTCGTTTTCGACAATCCCCCTGTCATTTGAGCTTGGATTGGTAGAACCTAAACCCATTACCCTATAATCTTTCTTATAAATTAAATTAGACAAATTCAATCATTTTTAACAAATGACACCAATCTATCCTGACCGTAAAATGGTTGAATTTATCCGACACCAACGAGTCTGGGATATTACTCGTTCACATTTTTACTCTGACATGGTGTATGCAGTACATTTTCTTGACTGAACTTCATTCTTATCCCTTTTTTCGCTGACTCGTGATCCCAGTATTTTTTCCCCCAGAAAAGGCAATAATGTGACAAAATAAACTTCGCTGCCTACTCTTCCACTGGAATTCATAAATCAAGCAGTTACCGTTACGCGCGCGGACTAATTGAAAACTGCAAAAGATAGAGCAAAGAGACGATTGCGATTAATAAGAAATTAACGTTTTTCATTGCTTTTACTTATTTATAATTTAATGACACGAAAAATGATTGAACGGATCAAAATGGAGTTTAATAAAAGGGAATGGATTTAAAAATTGAATTGTTGAAACGTCGCTTAAATAGGTGTATCTCAGCACTTCATAATTAGAAAATAAGTACCGCACTGGAATTATCACTGTTTTCTTCCATTTGATTATATCACACGGAAATGTGATTGATTGATTGACCATGATATCATCAGGTTTACACCGATCTATCCGTTGATGGGAAGAGCATTTATCTAATCGGGTTACATTTTGTAGATCTGCAGTTTGTGTAAGCTAGTTTCCCATTCTCTCTAACCCATCGTAGTATCAACTTTAAATATATTTTCGCATTTGGATGTCTAAGATATGTTTCCCTGACTTCGACAGATCCGAGAAAATATGCTTATAGAGAATTAGATTGTTGATATTTCGGTATATACTAACTAACATGAATGTCATCTCATTTGCACATTCAGTGACCTTATTAGAGGTGATCCATTTCTGACTAAATTTTCCCTTTTCCATGGAAAAGATAAAGTCGATATAAGGGAAGAGAAATCAAACTTAAATTTTGTTCGTTGCTATTGGTAGATCTCTTATGGAAAAAATGCTACACCGTTGGGTCAACGAAGTGAAATAAAACCATTGCAAACACAGCGATATTCTGTGATTTCCAAACATGGGACGTAGCTAAGTATAGATTGATCAGACGGGGGGTGAATAGATAAAGGTAAACTGATGAGAACGGGAAATAGAACTTTGATGGGACTCTATCTGAAATCGGGACTAATCCAAATGTATGTTTTTGTTTAATATATTGCTTTATTATTACATGTCGCCAAAATGTTGTAATGTGCGGCGCGGCACGTGCTCAGACCCCAGAGAGAGAGAGGGAGATTTAATCCGACGAGACTGGTGTACTAAGCAGACATTCATAGATGCAATTAAGACTCCATTTATACTCTTGCAATTGGATTTGTTCAATTTGCGATTGACTGGAGAAGATGGCTTTTCATTAATCGCCTCCAGTAGTCCATATATTCATTTTTCTGACAAACAGATATTTTACCTCAACAGTACTAAAATCCGTTCGCTTGAACACTATTTCACTGATAGCATCACTCCATCGCAACATTTAAAATTTGTAAATGAAATATCTCCGTTTTATTCATTCCTAAAGTGGGAACCTTTTTTTCATTTTTGTCTAGTCTTGGTCACTTTATTTTCACAAAAAACGTATTAGAAGGTAATGGAGACGCCATGGCTACCTAGCTGTCTGTCTGAAATGGGCGTCATTTTTTTATGGAGGGAGGTGGTAGGCTCTGCGTGCTGCCATAACATCTCTAAATGCGCAGTTTTTAATGCCTCCATATTTTGCGGAGACAATAAAGTTTCCCATCCACAGGTTTTCAACGGCACAAATGTTCTATAAGCTACGAAAATAGGCGCGGAAAAAATCACTCATGTCTTCTCTAAAAAATTGATCTTTCAAAACTGAGAGAACAAAATTCTTAGTATCTCGAAGTCAGGATTTCACGGAGAAACTGGCCAAGATATTACTCCTCTTCTATTTAGAAAGGAGACAGAGAATTTAGGCTGCATGGGTAGGATAGAAAGCAGCTCAGGGAGTTAGGTAGCTGAAAAAAAGTGATAAGCAACTGCAGGGAAAAAATGAGTAATGGGTTGAGAGGGGTCAGGGTTCGAAACCTAACTATCCATATTGGCCATTAGAATGAGGTGATTTTCAAATAATTTTTGCAATCAGAGGAAATTAAAGATATCTTCTCCTCTTTTTAATATTAGCGCTTAAAGGGTGTATAGGGAATAACAGAATAATTCATTTCTTATTAAGCTACCTACCTATGACGAGATTTCTACGTTGATTTATTTCTACTAAGTAATCTTCCTGATTTAGCGCACAGTTAGACTCCTTTTTTCGGAGAAATCCATTAGTTGGTTGGTTGAAAAGAATTTACTAATCATCTCCGATGTTGCTAGTGAAAAGACCTAGTTGATAACGGAAGAATTTAATCCCAGAGTTAATTTGCTTGGAAGTTAGGAAATTGTATTATCTTCTATTTTGCACAATATTTTTAAAAGATTTATTCTTACATTTTGTCCTAAAAGTCATTCAAAGTAATTGAAAAGCACCCAATTAATATTTTGAAAGATGTAATTAGTATCTGATGAAGTACTGACTATAATTGCATTGCTAAGTGAACATTTGTTTATCTACCCTTCAACAGCAATCTCCCGGATGTATCTATCCTGACTGTGAGTCTCTATCGCGAGGCAGATGGTGGCGGCAGAGACGGTCGAAGAGGACTTCTTACTCGTTCAAACAGCAAGAAATCTTCCAAGAAGTCACAGAATCGTCTTGTCGGTACGTTTAGTTACTTTAATCCTTTCTAATAGACGGAGAATACTGGCACTAGTTTTATGACGTTTGATAACTTCACTGTAGAAGTCACCAATATGAGATAGAGAGCATTTTCCAAGTATAAACAGTTAATGAGAATAAGGGTAAACAGTTCAAGGAAAGCTTCAACGGAGCATTACCATTGATTAACAATTGACTGGCATACAGCAAATGATTGAAACAATCAAATAAGCATCTTCAGTCATGTCATTTTAATTGTAGTTATAAATTGTGGAAGGAAGTGGAAGAGGGCTCCATTATTACCTCCATATATCTTGATTTCGGATACACATTTGGACATAAACGGCCCTCAAACATTCTACAAAAAATTTTCATTTGCGTGACACTTATTCTCGTTTCTGGAAAGACATAAATTATCCTTAAGTATAAATAATGTTACAGTTTTTCCTCCACAGCTGAACCATCATCCCGAATCAAGTAGTTTTCCATCCTATTAATTAATTGTTGCATTCAATTTTCTACGAGTAAAGTGGAATTTTTAAGTTCTTTGATTCGATATTGTCACTAACATAGCCGCTTATTTAAAGATCGTATCGCAGTAACGAATAGTTTTCAAATATCAATAACTTGAAGGAAGAAGCCTGCGAAATCTCCAAGTCATTTGGTACATTTAGTATTCATGTTCTTCGGTTTGATTTAACTGAATTTCAATTTCAAGGTCACATTCACAGAAACATTTTTCATTCGCCTCTATTTCTCGCAATTTTGTATTTCACAGAGTAGCCTTGAATGTGGGAGGGTCATAAGAAACCCTGCATTCTGCAGTTAATAAATGGAAGCGTAGTGGTGCATCCAGCGTGTAGAGTCGTTACTCAACACCTGGTTACTAATTCTTGACCTTTGAGGAATTTTTTTTCAGAATGAGACTAAAAAGGTTTCGAGGTGACTCATTTCTATACACGGCCTTCTTGTAGAAATCTAATTTCAATATAATCTGAACCCCTCATTAATGCTCTTTTGGATAATATATGTGTTCAACATTTTCACTTGACCGTTTGAATTAAACAAGATACAGATTGACAGAATTCAAATTATTCAGTTTCGTTTACGCTCAGAGGGCTCAGTTAATTGGGAAATGATATTTGCAATTACTCATCATTTCGCCTAAAACTGATTCCGAAATTTCCTCATTTAAACTCGTAGAGAAACCAACTCTCCAATCTCTAAAACAGCAAACTTTACTTGGTAATTATTTTTACTTGGAGAAATGTTTGGTCCATGTTGGCTAATTGGTGTGGCACTTTAGTTAGTTTGTCAGGTAATTTTTAACGTAATCTCCGTCAACTAAAAAGAGTGTTCGTATTTCGCCAGGACATTGTGTGTATGTATGTATGTATGTATGTGTGTGCACTTAAACTCCTTAGTGGTTCGAAATATTTTCTTCCAGTGTAGCAATTTAAAAGAGAACGGAGATTTTGCGGTTTTAAAATTTAAAGGATTCTTACCAACGTTGTCTGATGTGGGTCAGTGTTAAATAGAACGTCAATATGTATGTGGATCATAGAATTGATAACCTTGATGAGGCAACCTTTTTCCTCCTCACTGCAATCCCCTACAATCCTAACCTGTGAGTGAGTGAAGGTTGCAGTGAAGTACTCACTTAAATATTAATTCATATTATTTTCATTTGCGTTCAGTGTCTCATGCAATCTGTTCTATTTCCTACTTTGCAATTATTTGTTGTGGCTCATAACCGCGTACCCGTGGAATAAATCAGGTACAAATTTAAGCAGTGTCTTATTAAATGATATGAAGGTGTCTGTCGCATTGATCTAGACTCGTCTAGACATCCTGCTCAAAATAACTCCTCAGAAGTAATGATAATTTCGTCTGAATTAGCAATTAGAGTGGATGACTGTTTGCTTGCAACTCAACTTAGTCTAGATAATTGTCTGGATTAGGGTCTGCAAATGCATTACTGGGGAAGGATAATAAGTTCTGTTTTTTACCAATAAGAACATATAATGGAATAGCAGAACCCACAATTCCTTTTCTAGGCTCTTAATTTCTCGTCAAATGACGATTGCAGTAAACCATTCAGTTAACGTTTCGTCGCACATTATGACGCTGAAGTCCATCTCACTGGTGAAAATTATGCCTTCACAATTATGGATCTTGATCTTTAGTCCTCTTTCAAGAAAATAAGACGAGTCCAGCAGATTAAATGTTTCCTCCTCAATAAGGCTATTAATATCCCATCTGATTCCGTGTAATACCAGAGGCCGACTGTCATCCCTTAGTTAACAGCAATACCAGAATGAGGAACAATACTAACGAATCGGATTAGATACAGGAATGGGATCTCACAGAAGACTGTATTGAATTTAGGAATAACACGGACACAAGTTACCATGATGACAATTAGCGATAAATCGATGTATCACCTACTTTATTGCATGGGGATTACCTAATAGTTTTACACCAGCAAAGAATCGATGGGAGTTCAATTCAACGATAATATTTAAATTTGTTTAAATGTATTTGAAAATTAGATTAATAATTTACATCACCAAAAGTGCCTATTTATCCATTAGAAACAGGATTCCTATAGTGTGTATTTTTTGTTTGGAATTGTGTGAAAACAAATTCATCCCCTCTACATTTATTTCAAAAACTTTTTTTTTTTTAAATAAAAAACCCGCTGGAATTATGGAGCGTTAATTAAATATTAGAAGGAATAACCTTATTCCGTTTATTTATCGTATCGAAGCCATCATACATTCCATGTTTTGGTTCATCTCCAGATGTCTTTTAACTGGTTCCTTTTTTGCATCTATTTATTAAATAACTCCAAAGATTCAATCTGTAGCAGCCTTTCTACGTCTATCTTAAGCATTCGGAATTGAAAGTATCTTTTCATGGCTATGCAACTATTTGCTCTGCTTTTTATTGCATTAATTCGAGCCTCTACTTCCGAACGAAAAAAAGCTGATCCCTAGAATCGTCCCGATTGAGGGATTTTGTGTGGCAGATTCGTTCTAGCCAGTGTATTTCGATCTCTCATATCACTTGAGGCTTAGTGGAGCTATTTGAGTCAAACTGATGAGCTGAAACTCTACAGCACTTAAACTTTATAACTCCCATTGGATGGCATTATTTCTTGATTGCCGATTGATGTTTTCCAAAATCCATTTCATACAGAATGCATTGGTGGACTACCTTTGCGGCGATTTTAACCATTAAAAACGCTGCTCGTTTGGATATCCGCTTGTTTGTGCATTATCTGGAGCTGTTAACAAACTCCAAGTTAATGGCCTGAATTCGTCTGTCTTGACTATGGTTACTGTTTATCTCAAATTCGATTCCTTCTGTGTAGGTTTTGTCACTCTTCCTGTGATGAATGTGTGCACACGAAATCCATCTCAAACTTGGCTAACCCTTCAACCCCCCGCCAATGCAGATTCAATGAACCCAATGCTGATCAGCTCAAGTGAAATTGGAGACAACAACTTCAATGTTGGATCAAACTGTAGTACAGGATTTATCTCTACCGCTAACTCTAATATCACTCCACAGGGGATCGGCGTCCAACTGCGTGTCTCCGTTCGCTATAAGTCCGTCGATATTCTTCCCATTAGTGTCTACATCCCCCTCCATACGGTAAGTATCCGGCAAATGTCTGGACATGTTCGATTTCTATTGCCCAGCGCAGTCATTTAGGAAAAAATACAGCGAAATCCTTAGCTTAGCGGCAGCTGCTGCTGCTGCAATCGACTGTGCTGTCTGACTGAGGCAGTCCATGCAACAACGGCTAAATACACTACTTCTTCCCCTTGTTCTGTTCCGCACCGTATTTTATGGTGGCAGTGGTTAGGATTACAACTGAGTGAACAAGTATGTTTCTGTAGCATTACTTCACCAAAGTAAAATGTCCATTAAGTTTGTGTAAAAGGCAAATGTAAGTTTTATTTCGTTGTAGTAAAACCGTGGTACTTTATTATAGTGGTCGTCTAAGTTATAAATTCGTCACTTTTTGTGGTTATTGCCATCCAGGCGAAAACTAACAAAAGCAGTCACTCACATTTACCTCAAATTCTGTTTTCTTTTAACTTAGAAGATAGGAATGAAGCAATTTTCCGACCTTTTGGTGTTGTATAGTTCTAAATGAAATATGCCATCACTCCTCTCTCCAATCTACTTCAAAAATCTGCGCCAACCGAACCTACCC
>CAADRB010000037.1:479830-623801 GCA_900708905.1 Hymenolepis diminuta | reverse complement strand
CTCACCCACCCCCACATTTCAATACCGAAATGTGAAAGTTCGCTTTAATCTCTCTCTCTCTGATAAAAGTTTAAATGCGATGCATATATACGAACGTTAACTGATCATTTTCTTCCTATAAAAAATATTCACTGCTGCTCTCGAAAATGAACGGACAACCTGATTTTTCCATTCAAATACTCATATCTTGGGAACTGAATTGCTTCACCATGAATATTGGGAGCTCCATAGACTTTCAGTGAGAAATTATCACAGGAAGCCTTTTCCAACAGTGACATTCAGCAAAAGCGAACTTATTTATCATCTTGGCATTAGTTTATTTCTCCCTCCCTACCACGTATTCACACAAAATCGCTTGTCACACCTGCAAACAATAATGCATTTGTCAACCTTTCTGTCACATTAATGAAACCAGACCTGCGCTACCAACCCCAAATTACAAAAATGAGCCGTACGCTTTTTGTATATTGTCTTCATATACGCGCCTGTAGTCAGTCATCCTCGGTTCTATTTGTGTGCAAGCACTGCTCGTGATTTCTTTTACGCTCAAATTAGGTTTGTTTATTTCCTGGCGCGTGTATTATGCTGCAAATGATTCAGCAGGCCTTCAAACGTGTCAGCACCAGTCTGATTTGCCATACTCACTAACCGACAAACTGGAACGTAATTAAGAGTGATAGTGACTCCTAAAATTTACACTCTTAACTCTTTGAAAGTGAGTCAACATGAAGTTGTTATTAATGCACATTTGAACCGACGACAGCGTATTATTGATTAAGCAGGCACCAATTGAATTTGTGTAGCCTCTAATCATGTTCTTGCACATTTCGGATGGAACAGATCATTTATACTTTTACTAATCAGATTTCACAGTCGCCATTAATTTGTCAATTTCCTCGCTCTCCAACGCGAACTAGGTTCAAAACTGTAACGGCTAGTACTTCACTGGAATACTAATTGCTTTACAGTTCCCATCAAAAGGAGCTAAAATTGGATTGACATCGCGGCAGTGTACAGATGTGGTTTAAAACTTGAACATATACAGGTCACACCGGACGAATAAACCCTCTAAGTTTTACATGTTCCTGACAACACAGTGGATTGTCAATCCTATAAGTGTTTCTAGTAGAATAGCAGTTTAAAGAGAAGGTATGTTATGTAATGCAATACAAGTATCTGAATGAGAGGGAAGGGAGCATCTGAAGTTTCACGCACCCCCCGGGCTCTTCGATAGTATTCGCAGGATTTTGTGAGATGGTGGGCTCCTTCTCTGTGCCGGGTACTTTTAAATTGTTGAACACGACTAGGCTCTTAAATAAAACGGCCATTCTGAAATTTAGTGGATAGACAAAATTTCAACAATTAAATTCATCACTAATTAGTTATGATGGACTCTTCATTTGGAGGCTGCATTTGTTTTTCGTCATTTCCCTTCTCCAATATTATCATGTCTGCTAATACATATGCGTATCTCGCACTCAAATGCAAGTTTTATGCCATTGGGGGGATCTTTCAGAAAATGGACTAAAGAGGGGAAACCCAAGTATGGGTTTTTGTTTAATATCCTATAATATTTAGAACTTATGGTTGTGTTTTTGTTAAAATAAATGTGCAAATGGTTACGCAAGTATTAGTATAACCACAAAATGGTCACGAGGGTTGATGTATCTTTTTCCGGGGAATAAGGGCAAATCAATCTTTGTTAAGTGGTGGTTGGCGCGAAAGGCATTCACCTGCAAAGCAAATTAAATGGGAAAAGGAGGGATTTACCCGAGCGCAAACTAGGGTTTAGCATTGGCTTGCGCCGAAATTTTCTTAGCACATTTTGGTAATTTTTAACTAAAGCGAAACACTTGAATTGCTGTTGTCTTCGATGAAATATTACTGAAACTGGTGTTTGGATACGGACAAGTGTGAAGGTTAGGTCGTAGAGCAAGAAAATTTTCCTTGAAAATTTGTGGATTTACCTTGTTTTTCCATGGGTATAAATTTCGTCATAAATTTCTAATGTTCGCTCTGGGAAGGGATAAGAGCTGCCCGAAAACTTCTAAATAACTCATCTATTTTTCGCATATCTTCATCGACCGATGGTACGTGTTTGAATCCTCTGTATACACATCCAGTGATTGATCATGCGGTAGCTGACACTTCGATTGAATGCAAAATGCGAGTGGGACAACTCATCTATGACGTCAAAGATCAGGAGTTAGAAATCCATCACCGCAAATCCACTGAGCAAAATAGCTAACCGCAGTGGTTGAGGGAAGCATAATTTGAATTTCTCACCAGAGAGGCACCATAATGCTACCCATTTACCAGAGAAGTGCGTTGCAAAACACTAACCCAAGTAAACCTGTGAGTTAAGAGAAACTCCAGCAGTTCACTCACACCAATAATTAAGAGTCCGGAACTGCTTTTTTGGTGAGATCAGCTATTAAAAGCAAATGAGTCAAATAAAATCCAAACTCAAACGAATTTAAATTTTAAATTTCCTCTCTTCATTTTGAGCGCATCAGTATTTTCGTTATAACTGTCCTACTTTTTCATTTTCCAGCTGGTCCGAGAGAATGGAATCGAGATGACTGAGTGGTTCGAGCATCTAATTCCGCTGAAATTGAAGGAAGAAGTAGCCTCCTGCTTGGTCAATCTCCATGAGCGAGGTGGAACAGCCACAGCCTTCTTGACAGAACTCGTTGTCCGTGAAGTCTCGAACCTGGGTAAGTTGTCATCTTTTAAGTTCTGCCTAGCTTGGACCTTATCTCATTTCATTGACCTAGTCATTTAGTGATTATACACTAATTCTCTAGCAAAAAATGTCCAATTTGAGGTGATTGAGGATTGAGGACTTTTGTCATCAGGAAAACTGGGGGTCACTTCCGAAATTTCGGTTACTAGCTCATAATCCATAGCATGTTTTCATCTATATGAGTATCTAAGTACGTTGAGTGGTTTCGCGTTAACTTTTTTAATTTTGTTCTCCCCCTTAACAACGCATTAATGAGTTTAAAACTGAAGTCACAGGAATTCAAAAGAATTATTGCTTGTTGGTCTCCGTTCCACACTCTCGTTATGTTCGTTGAGTCGGCTAGAGGCATGGTTGTGATTTATGCATGAACATTATAGTCATAACAACGTTCTGCTCTGTCTAGTCATTAGAGACACTTAGTAATATTAGCTTCGCATATTTCTCGAACACCCACTTTCTCCGTTTTGTACTAAAGTGGAAAGTTTACCCGTTGAGTTTGAACAAGAATGCTTTTTAAATGCGGTTCATGTGAACGTGTATGGCCTAACTCGAAGTTTTCATTTTACTTCTGGTCTGATAAAGCGGGGGCTCTGTTTTCCGGAAGAGGAATCAAAAATTTGGTGCTGTGAAGTGGGAAAATGTCTTAATCACTGTGGGAACCTGATCGAGGAAATATTTAATATGGGCAACTTTGAAGGTCCCAGAAAACTGGACTACCATTTCCCCCAATACCGGGATTTGGTCGAAATTAGGATATGGGAATCTAAAATATGGATTTATACATATTCCAAGTATTGAAATGAGTGTTTGATGTTTTTTCTACTCGCAATCAAGCGGAGGAGAGAAATAACTATCTACAGTTTTGTATCACTTTCAGAGTTAAATATAGAAATGACATCTGGCACGGTGTCACATTAAGTTGAATCATAAATTTACCTTCTTTTTATTGTTGGAGTCAATTCCAAGGGGGGAGGGAGAAATATCAGTTAATTTGTGAGGTCACTGAATGACCTACTGTTTCTAAGTCTTACCTCTTGCAAATTTAATCAGCTAAATTTAACTCCGACGTCCTCATTTATAACCTCGGACTTCACCTCTTTTATCTAGCACTCTTCTAGATATTTCTTTAATATTTTTTAACTTTCAGAAAACGAATCGATGACATTTCGGTCCAACACAATGGCTACCAAGGCCGTGGAAAGCTACATTAAACTGGTTGGTAAAGAAGTAAGTCAGCTCAGTATCAATTTGATCCAACTGCGATCGAAAACTGAACATATGTTTGATCATCAATGACGTAAAAAATTTGTTCCATGACGTGTTTGTTCTCACATGTTCGGGCCATTAGTTAGAGACAATGCTGGAACTAGAGCATTAATGACCAACACCTTATTTAGAAGCGGTATCCACCACCTCTTGCCGGCATAAACTTTGATCACACGATCGCAAAGCGTTCATATACGTAATTTAAAAATTACTGTGCGTGGGTTTTCGAATTCAATCTATATATTTAATTAAATTATTAAGTAAAAGTACAATTGAACCGTAGGTTCCGTACTTAACATATCACTAAATTATGTGGTTTTGAAACTCATTGTACACATTGTGTGGATGGAAGAAACGTCCGTAAAAGTCCTTTGATAAAAAGGTGTCCACATAGATTTTATATCGATGATTTCGATCCCTTAAAGTAAAGATTATCTCTTCATTGATATTTAGAATTTGATTTTAGTTTTAGAGGCACTTGAGGACAAATTAAACCGAATCAGGTAAAGAAGGTTTCCTATTATGTACATTTTATGATACCATATTCACTAACCAGGACCAGTCCACTTGATACATCCCTGATTGCGAGAATTTATAAGCTTAGATGATTTCGTTCGATCTCCATAGCTTTCCACGAGAGTTTTGCTGGTGGCTAGCTATTGGTTGTGAATTAAGTTGTATAAAAAGTTAACGGCTCTAAATAAATGCCGAAAGTGGTGCCTACGACTAATGTGTAAACAAGCAGTACCGTCGTTTGTTGTTTTCCGACCATGTTTATGGACACAGCGCTTGTTGTTTTCAACCTTTATAATCGCTTCTTTTCTCCCTAAGTAGTGGCTTATATATTTTGTTTTCAATTTAGTATCTGCACAGTCTTCTCCATCGGTTCATTCAACGGGTTTTAGTCTGTCCTGACACTTGGGAAGTAGATCCGGACAAACTTTCACCTTCCAACCTTTCAGCAGGCTCTCTACTCTCTCCTGATGGTCGAGAAACATCAGCAGCAGCAACTAGGATTATTCAGGACTACTGCTCACGAAAAAGGAATGTAATTACTAACAGCAATTGCTCAGATATGCCAGGAAATGGTCTTTCTCGCCTTGCCGTGTTGAATAACGGAAGGGTTGCCCAAGCAGGAAGTCTGGTCTACAGTCAGACCCAGCTGCTACAACATCTTGATCTCGTATGGGAGGCTGTGTGTGCTAGTCTACCGAACTTCCCCAAGTGAGTTGACTTTTATTTGGTTATTGTCTAGAAATAAGCAGTCTAGACATTTGAATAAATAAAACACTTTTATGGCATTTGATAAGACGGTTTCTAACGTTTTTAAAGATCTCTGCAAATAATATGAGTAAGAAAACCACGTAGGGAAAAAGTTTTCAGTTAATCGGGCAAACAGAATTTGATGTTATTACATAGTTTCCTCTATTAGAATGCGTGTGCAAAGCGTTGAGGTTGAAAGCTATCGTTGCTCAGGTTGTAAATCACATTATGATGCCAATAAAATTAAACTTCAGATTAACCCCATACTGTTAAAATGATCCACGTAAATCTCAGAGAAACTACTCGCAATTTTTGACAGAAAACTAAGTGACATTTACATGTGTCACTCATGGTAGATTGATGGCTATACTTCTGATGACAGAAATCAATATTCGAGTGTCTCATGGTGATTTATTGTTTAGGCTCTATACAATACGATTAGGAACAGACTATCCCTATTCTCTTTGATTTTGCCCTATGAACCGTCTCTCGACCTTTCAGCGTATTTGTATCAGAAATTTTCCTTGAAAAATAGCAACTTGTGGTTTATTTTCGCATCAGACCGTTGGTAAAAAAAGCGCTGTTCAAATCGGTCTGTTTGGCTTAATTTGACTAGCAAAAAAATCTGAACGAGCTTTGCGTGTTCTAAAATAACATTCTTCCTTCACTCTCCCCCCNCCCCGTTTTCTTCGCATAACCCTCACGTACCGACTGACCTTGCTGTTAAAAGTGCATACAGGTTGAAATTTAACATCTGTCGGGTCGGCTGACGACTTTCTGCTAACTGTGAAGACGTAGCGGCAGCAGCCTTGGTATGACCCAATTCTTGAAAAAACGGCTTAGACACTTGGGGGTACAGAATGTGAACGGCATTTGCATGGGAAGTCGCCTTATTGAATTACGCAGACGTGGGATCTAATTTCATGCAACACAGTTGGAACTTTGTTCTGTTCGTCATTTCTCAGTTCGTTCGATTTTAATACACATTTGAAAAGTTTAACGCATTTCTTCGAATCATACCCTCGACTTTTGTGTAATTGGAGCATTAGAACACTTGGTCGTTAGATCAATTAGCACAGAGATGACTAAACCACAATGAATCAGGCTAGTACTTTCTTTTTCCTACGGCAAATGTTAAAAACACGTTACCTTGATCTTATCACTGAATCGTGTAGATTTCAGCCTCTTTGCAATGTTCATTGGCTGTCTCAAGGATTTTTATCTGAAAAGTCCTTAACCTGTTGAAGTTTTATGATAAACTATTAATAAGTTCAGACTGAATTCATGCTTCTCATATTTGTGTGAAATTGTGCTAATCCGTTATAACCCCCCAGCATTACCCTTTTATTAATTTATTTTGAATGGAAAGGACCCAGTTTCTGGTATCTTGTCGGGATTACATACATATTGATTGTCAACATGCATTTGTTATTTCAGTATAATTTTGCATTTACTGTAACTTTGCTAATCTTAAACGGTCTCCAAACTGTTTGAATAAGAGTCCGTCTCTTTATCGACGTTGAGGTCTGTCAGAGACCATGTTTACGCGCATTTACTTCTCCAAAACATCTAGTTCCATTTATAAGTTCAGTCAATGTAGAAGACAGCACTGTCCAGTAAAAGCTGCGAGCTTCATTCCATGTTAAGGTCGAAAAAATAGAGTTAAAAGTCACTTTTCCCATTTTCATAAAATTACGAAGGCACCTTGAGTGAACATAGCTTATGGAACTACGCTAACTTAAAATTTTCTGTGGTGATCCGATTTTGGAAACTGAGTTGTCCAATTAGTAAATATTCGATTCAAGTTCAAAAATCAAATGAAGACCTCTTGACATCCCGACATTGCTGTCGGTATCTTTTTGATCCCCTCCGCTTTATCATTTGTTGAACTTATCGTTATTCGATAAACGGTAAAATTTTTTTGCTTTTCTGTGGTAATCATGATAAATGCTTGTAAATATTAAACTTTAAGTGAAAAAAATATTAAAATATTCATTAACTGGATTAGATTCCGATCCCATTAGCGTTCATACCGTGGTTACCATAACCAAATAATCAATAACATTATTCACTTTTATATTTACATCTACTTGCACAATTTAAAGAAACATAATATATTTTTTGACATCCTTTTCATTTTTTCACCTGTTAGGCCCCTGTTGGACGTGTTTTCGTCATTCCGAGCCGCGTTGGAACCCTCAAAAGGGGCAGAGTTTTGTGATAAGTTGATCTCCGCCTGCATCTTTTTACGCTTTGTCTGCCCGGCCATCCTTACTCCCTCCCTCTTTGGGCTGGCCAGCACCTTCCCGGGTGAGTCAAATTGTCAACGCAATCTCACTCTTGTCGCAAAGTCTCTCCAATCACTCGCTAATCTCTCCACTTTTGGTGATAAGGTAAGCATTCGCATGTTGAAAGATGAACAAATGGCCATCTAGTTAATCACTTTAAAGTTTATATTGAAAGGTAGCTTCATAGGAAATCGAATATTAGTGAAAGTGGAAGGCATTTCGTGCACTTGGTTGGCATTCGGCCAATTTCAAATTTTGCATTTTTTAAAAAGCAGGGAAAAAGTTCGAAACACATACTTGATTATTCTTTGCCTGTTAAAAGTTGACTCTACCATTAATCTTTGACCCTCTGATGTGCCCTCGTTAAAGGTCAAAGTATTTTTGCCTGTCCCTGTTGTTTTGGGATTAAATATTAGAAAGCGTTTTTTAACACTTAGATGAGAAGTAAAAGCAAGTTCTATAAATAGAATTCGCATCTCAACTGCTGTTTTTTTCACTCGTAACTGGGACGAAATCTCTTCAAAGAACTCCATCACCCAGGTTGTACCTTTACAAGGGGTTTTTAAATTCTTCCTACTAAGTCTGAGCAATAAACGTTATTGAGCAGCAACCTAGGTTAAAGAAGTGGCTATACATCGTTACTTCATACTGTTAATGAGGCTTGAGTAAATATAGCCAGGATGTGGAATAATTTGCCAGTGATTTTAACAATTTGCCGATTCAATCAGTTTTCATTAAACAAATTGGCTACTGAGGTTCCATACTTGCTTTCAGGAGTTCTTCATGCGCTTCATGAATGCCTACGTGGAGGCGCAGATTCCAGTGATGCGCAGATTTTTAAGAGACATTTCCTCTCTTCCTGGAGTGCTGGAACGCAGCACTTCTGAGCACACCACCTCGCCTGTCGCCAGCAATATCGACTGCGGTTACGAGTTGGCTTGCTTGCAAAACATCTGCCAGGAGCTCCTCAATCCACCTAATGGACAGCAGAATCCCTCAAGTACTTCTTCGGTAAGCTTTTCCTTAAACACTTACAACTTCTCACTTGTACAGTTGAAGTACTAAGTTCTGTAAGATTTGGCAAGTCGACTGGACGGTTATTTGGCGATCTATACTCAAGGCACATCTTTCCCATTCCAAGAACTTTGTTTGTCGGAATAGCTTGTAATAATTGGCCTAAACTCAGTTCAAACATATATTGGAATATCATCCTTATTAAGAGTATTACTACCTATTCAATGCTTAATAACCAATAAGCAAGCGTTCGAATCCCCCAAATAACCAATCAATAGGCGATTCATTGTTGGTACACGTTTGGGACATTTCTAAATTTACAAATCAGGTAAGTTGCTTTCTTTTTGCGGTTCCTTCTATTAAGTTACCTCGTACCACTGAGTTTCTCAATCAAGGCGAATTCATTTTAGAATTTAAAAGAATACCAGAATGATTGATTCAAGCTCCGACTGAAACGTCAAACTGGGATTTTTTAATACTTGCTCTCTTTTTAAAACCAGAGGTTGTGTATCTTTACATAATCAAATTTTGCGAGTTTCTGCACTATTATCATCCAAAACATCTTTACTATTATTAAAATTAAGGATTTTTTATTTGATTGATACATGCCTGCATTGGTGATCATTTCTATCCTGTGCATTGTGTACCACAATGCCAGTGGAATACGCATCTTGACTTGCCTACGGACCCCTCCAATATATGTGCTTTTATTAAAAAACAAATTATTTGACACCATGCAATCTCCAAAACGTATGTACTTGATGTGTGTTTTATTTTGAATTCATTAATTAATCTTGCGATGGGTAGCAATCAAGAAAAAGTCCTTTACAGATCATTTATTCTCATTCATATAAAGAAAAACTACTTTTATTTATCAGTAATCGACAACGTACTTTGGAATTCCTATGATGCATCACATGTTAATGCAGCTATTTATGTTCTCCCATTTTGTGTGGCAGATTTTCCTTTCTGGGAACACAACGTCACCGACCGAGTCTCTACCTCCTTCATTGTCTCGTCTTCCCAAAATCATAGCCCACCTGGAGAACTTAAAAAATGGAATTGGGCTACCTGCAAACGACTTCATGGAGGGCCGTGTTACCTCCGATTCCTCATACGCCTCTGTAAACTCTACCAAGCGTCTTCCTGCTCTAGCTATGCCATATGCTACCTCTTACAGTGTGAAATCAGATATCCTCAACCCGCTACCTCGATTCTACCTCCCTATGGAGGAATCCACAAGTGATTTTTCTTCTGCTTCAGTCCCTCGACAATCGATTCCTGATTTAAACGCCATCGGATCTCCAATTGCTAAACCTAAAGCTGTTCGACCTACAACTGTTCGACTACCAGGAAGTGATGGTTATCAACACCAGTCTAATCTAAGTGATGTTGTGATGACCTCACCGAAGAAAACGATTCCTTTTGGAGAGGATAAAACTGATGATCGAGTCACTATGAGGGAATTGCTTAAGGGGTCCGCCTTCAGACGAAATAGTGGCGGTGGGAGACATGATGTGGATTATGACGACCCCTATACTGATGAGGTCTATGATTCAGTAAGCAATTTTTGTCTCTTATTCGATTTGAAAGTGAATTAAATTTTAAATTCAAGATAAACATTTTGGGATTATTGTTTTGTTCATTTTTTTCAAAAGTCATGAAGACGAACGAAATTTTGAAATCGAATTATACCTTTTATCAATTAAGATTCTAAAAATATTTGTAAACGGTTTCTCCAAGACCTGCTAGATCATATCGAAGCTACCTGTGATTTTAATGAATGTGATTTGTCAGTCCGTTCACTTGACGTCAGGTGGCGGGTCTCGGACCCGAGGTTTCAGGCTTTGCAAATGCATGTGACACCGCTACTTCATCGGTATTAAGAAGGCTATAAGTGATTCAAATATCGCATTTAGTCCTCCTAATTCATCAAAGTTAAAAACAAATTCTGGAGAGGAACAGACAAAAGTGCATATAGTAGTTCATGTTCACGCGCTGTCTGCACTCATATGAGAAAAAATGCAACGCTCCACTGTTTCAGCACCTCACATGCATCTAGGGGGTGGTAGCGGAGGAAAAGTATTAAAAGCGCATTAAGACCAAACAAAACAGACGCCTCCGAGCGATTTGAGCAAAAATATATTGACAAATAACACTAAGCCTCAAGAGATTTGGAGGTTCAATTTAATTCAGGCTAATCTGAAATAATGCAATGAAGCCAGTAGGTCTGGCACGTATCAACTAGTCTTATGTTTACCCACGCTGAATACGTAACCATAGTGAGAATTATCAACATAATTATCGGAGTATGATGACTAGATGGGAATTTTTGAGTCAAAATGCCTGTCATAAAGTGTAACAGAAAATGTCACCAAGGCTTATCGGACATGCTTTCCTGCACTTTGACATGGTAAAACTCCCGCATTGAGGTCAACAATGAATCGCCTCATCCTATCATTGCTAAGTTTTCTTCCATTTCTTTCTGAGTGACCTTTATGATCTCCTATTTAAAACCGACTTATCAACTTTCAAAAATATTCCTCTTCTAGGTGCATTAAATGAAATTACTAATTAGATTAATAATTTGTATAGTAATATTTAAACTTAGGAAAAAATTATTTTTGTCATTCTTAGCTAACCGCTTGCATTTTTATAAACGAAATTAACATCCACATTTCTTTCTCTTTGGTAGAGGATAATATCTCTTTTAAATAAGTAAAATTTGCTTAAGTCGTTGAATTCATGTTCTCTGATGACGAATTTGTCCCTTTATTTCACTGATGAGCAGCATTTTTTAGATGTTAATCGACTAATATGAGGAGTTTGGGTGAAGCTTTCATCATTACCGAAGGTTACTATTTCGATATCTACTTAATGAGAGTACTTGAATGGGGGTTTCTTGGTCAGAGATACAAGAATTTCAACTTTCTTTCTAAGAATGAACCTGGCATTAATGTATAAATACTTATCGCGCTTTATTGCACTGTAGACGCACGCATCTCGAAGACGAACAACATATGATGCACCGTATGAGGGGGAAGATAAGAGTGGTGGAAGTGGCGGACAGATGACGTCCAGTAGTGGAGCAAGCCCAGTTCACACTCTGCAGTTCCCCTCACCTCCTTACAGCGCCTTCTCACTCTACCGACGTCCATTTGTCCCCAATAGCCCAGAAGCTCTACAAATGGAATGCTCCACTTCCAGTCCCCTTACTGCTCCTCCTGCTCCTTCGCAAATCAATACACTGGCTATCTCTCGATCATCTAGTGGAATTGCATCTGCTGAACAGTCCTCGCCTAGAAAAACCCATCAACACCATGGAACTCACCATCATCACTCCACAGTGGCTCGTGATCCCTTGAAAACAACGACTTCTGCGACACCGTCGAATAGCGAGAATGTCATTCTCGAGCCTAGACCTAATCCTATTATCACCCATGTGAGTTTTCAACATTATTTTAATCCGAAAATTTTCTTGTTAGCATTTTGCCCCGAAAGCTCTTCTGTTGTGACATTAACTTAATGTCACAACCTCTTTATCGGACACATGCAAACTTAATCGGCCAAGTCAATAAGTGTAATGCAAACACCCATCAAAATATTAATGAAGTACTTAAATAACTCAGGATATTGAGATCAGATAATTGCTCTTTTTACCATTCTGTTTCCATATAACGTCTTAATTTGTCAATAAATAGTACATACGTCCTGAACTTGTGCTATGTGGATTTGTCCGGGTTGTTGCTAATACTTAACAGCTTATAATCAATATGCTTTACACCTTGAATTCACCCATTTATTCTCCGATTTTAGTTCAGGTCACATCTCTCAAGATCTTCAACGGCGTCGTCATCTCTTACCAACAACAATAAACAGGAGTCATCAACAACCAGCACAACTCAACACCACTACCCCTATCGCCAAGTTACAAATGCTAGTCTGGCAATCAACCATCCTCCTCCCACCGTCACCTCTTTGATTGCAACGCCAGGTAAATCTACCACAACAGCACAAAAGAAGTCTTCCTCTGCTGTTGGTACCAGTATCTTCCCAATGGACTACGATTTCGGAGATTATTATGCAGGTCAAGCGGCCATCGATGACATGGGCACCATGGGAACTAGTTCAAGCTCCTGGAACTTTGAAACTGATAACAGACGTCAGCTGTCTGTTAAAAAGAACAGTGAACAAAGTGAAGCTAGTGGTTATGGCCCGACTCAACCCGTACCGGCAGAAAATGAACAACTTTTGACGTCAACTCTGGAAGAACTAGGAGACGCTGTTGCTTGGTATGTCGTAGTATTAATTGTAATCACCATGAAAGAAATTTTGTTAATGGCAAAAATGCAATGAGAGCATTGCATCAAGATACATTGTTTCAGATGGAATTAGGAATCCTCTTATAGTGAGGAGTTAAGAAGTCTGATATTGTTATCTGAACGAGAGAACTTTTTTATACCCAGTACTATCAGCATAGGGTGCAAAAATTATGTTTTCATACTTCATGCATAATTTAGAAGCAATATACCAATCAAACGAGTAACGGAAAGGAATAAAGCTGTTGGCTCTTAGTTTACAAAACAGTATTATTAATATAAATTAATATATTTGTTTCAGCACTGAATACCGGATTTAAATAAAAAACAGCAGGTTATCAGGTGTGGTAGTTTGCAGTTTGTTAACAATAACTTAGCTTTTTTAAACTGGCATTTATAATACTCTAATTAACTCCGCTCGTTTGAATTGCAGGCTTGAGAGAGAGCGCAATGATCTCCTGAGCATGCAAGAGCGTCGTTTGTCCAATAACCGTTCCAGATCTCGACCAATTCAGAGCCCCAACTATGCTCCCCTCACTTTGCCCTCAAAAGGCCCCTCGCTGACAATTCAAACCCCCATTGTTTCTGAAATTAGTCCCCCAACTTCAAAAACAACTCAACTTCGTCTTCATCCCCATACCTCAACCCCGTCCCTCCACTGGTTGAATTATAACCCAGATGAATCCTCCGTTCTCACAAAATCAACCAATAGTCTTATTGAACATACTCATCCACAACATAAAACTCACCGATCTGCAGTGTCTAAGACTTTCACTTTAACGAGGTCTGGATCTGCTTCTGTGAGTCCTCGTAGAAGTAGAGAAAGTAGTGATTCCTCAGACACCCATCCTACTGTACCTGTTCGGCGTCAGAGAACTACAACTCTTGTTCTGAGTAAACCATCGGTTCCTGGAGTTGCCACAACGGTGGTTGGAACTAACGGACCAGTGCATCGATCCAGTCCTCAGACCCCGGTGGGTATTCGACGATTGTCTAACAAGAATGATTGTTCTGACGAGTTGGAGTTTGTTGTTCTGCACCCACATAGACCCAGACCTCATCCACAAAGCTATGTATCAACTTCGAATTGCAATATTTTCACGCCGAACAATGCTTCCCAGAACCAGTCAAAATCGCAAGCTTCCACAACACAACGACGTACCACTGGTGGTGTGTATATCCTTTCAAGCTCACCTCTTACCTCCTGATGCATGTAATGACAATGAGCCTATCATCTCTCGCCTGTATTTTGTAAATTAATTTCAACCTCTCCCTCACCCCCTCGACTTTTAGAAACTCCCTTTTAAGAAGAGCACTTGAGAAATCTGTATGTGTTTGTTTGGATTGAAAATGAACATTGTGAAAAGAGAAGATCAAAGTCGATTTATTCATAATTTTGTTGTTCGTTTGGGTGGAGCATTTGTCTTTATTGCCAGGGAAAAAGTTTAAAGTAAATGTTCGATTCATTCAGACACAATTATAAAAAGACTAGTTGAATAAAGGCTACAGCTTAAAATAGACCAAACTTCACCGTATTCACTTCCACAGACAAGGAAGGAGGCAGGGGAAATGGTAGCATATTTATATAAGGAGAGATGAAAAAGACGGTCCCAGTCCTCTAACAACTAACAGAGTAAAACTCAACAAATAGAACTTAGATAAGGAAGAGAAATCGGTACATCGAAGTAGGTGTCACAAATAGAATGTGGTGAAGCTTATTGGGCTTAAGATAATTGGGCTTAATCGACAAATAACCATGGGTAAGCAACAGAATCAATTCGCTCCCGACCGGTATATCAAACGGCGGATCACTGAGAAGGAAATTACTAGCCCCCCAATCTACGTGGAACACAACTGATTACTCTACCAATCACTGAATAAAACAAGATAGAAATAGACAATCAAACATAGGAAAGAGTTCCAAGGGGACCAAAAAATTCCAAATCATCGCACGTAGTTTAAAATAACAATAATAATCAGACAGTCCAGATTCCAGACTTGTCCAATTAAGCCACATTTCAGTGACGCATACCATGTCCGGAATTCATGTAATTAAAGACGTCTTATGTGGCTTTCGTAAACAATGGACGAATTTAAGCAAGTGAGTGAGCGCTAATGGAAATTTAGATAGCGAATCGACAATTGAATGTAAGATATTTGTATTATTAGTTTCTTTTATTCAAATTTGGAGCGTGTTCACAACACGACAAAGTGTCCTGGCTCCCATGTTTATGCCTCTTGGTATAACATGTAACATTTTCACTCTACCTTGGTCCTTACCTTAAATGAAAGCACTCTGTTAACCCTAGAGTTAAGTAAACTATTAGACAACCTATAAATCAGCAAGTACTTCCATGATCTTGTATTGACGCCAACCGAGTAATCGCAGTGCACCCCTACTTGTCACAAATCTGTCTTCATACACCTTGAGGTGTATAAAAGAGTTACAGTTTCAGCCAAGATCTACTCTACTATACTAGGGACTTCTTAGCTACTTTCGTTTTCCATAAACTAACCATAACAGTGCTAAATATAGAGGTGTGGTGGTTAGCAGAGTATCAAATGGTACATATGACTTTAACAAATGTCACGTTCATTTACGGATGCATTTTTAGCAAAACTTGGATGGAAAGAACTTTTATCTAACTGTTAGAAGAAAAGGTAATTATTTTCCCTACTCCCAATATTTCTTCTCTAAATAAATATATTATTTATTTCTTTATTTCTCCACTGATAAAAGACACTTGATAACTATGTTTATCTGGTTAAGCCGATACCGACTGAGATGGAGTTTCGAAAATACCCGCCTGTTTACTATAATGTGTCTTGTGCTGTGCCGTGGCTTCCGTGTTAAGTCGCTATATTACCGAGTTTTCTGGAATGCGGGCTCTGCGAGGTTACTAACGGGACTTCTAGGTTTTAACGTTATAACACTAATTTGAAAATTTTCGCCACCTTATTTCTGCTATGTCATGATCACATGAGCTGCTTAATACCATATATGATCCTTCTGCTTTCGGGAGAAAAATAATCGAAGTGTTAAGACTGATAATTATTATCGATCAACTGGTCAATAAGCACTGGACATCGCCGAGAAGAATTTGCTCAGTAATCCAGGGAACGACTCACGAAATTTGATTTTTGGATCATGAGCTACCCGTTAAGTAAATATTGCTCAACCCCGATCCGAAGATCATATTAAGTAAGACCCATCGTTATCTTCATCATCTTCTCGATGCCTTCAGCTTATCATTTAAGAATCCAGCACATGCAGATAAACGATGCGATATTCTTAAAATTCCTGGTTAACTGCGGCTCCAGTGGAGAGAAAACGGTTAGCCAAATAAATGTAAGAATGACTGATATCATTGATGCTTTAAATGAATGTTTCAAAATAGGCTTATCTCCTTCTGCTTTTAAAATCAGTTTATTATGCAAGCTGCAGCAATCACTTTATCAATAATTCAAGCGATGCGATTTCGGTTAATCATTTTTTATTCTTCTACATCTAATCCAGAATGACTACCAATATCCCATAATAATAAAGGGCAGCTATCAAAGTTAAGTCCTCTTGAGAAAATTACATAATCAATAAATCACCTACTCATATAATTGCATAAGAGACTTTTTCTATTAAGGATAAATAATCCATAACACACCTCAGAGGAGAATGCATAGTCTTTCTAGAAATCTAAATAAATTAATATAGTGCCTGAAACCAGCAACAAAATAAAATCAAACATAAATATTAGTATAATTTATATCTCAAATATCTATTTGGTCTACCAACTAATATATTTATAAAAGAAATTTTCACTTTTAGTATCCCACATGCATTACACCGCTAAAAACGGAAGGTTATCTTATTTAAGGTCAAGTTAAATAATTGGTTAGCCTACAGCTACATTTATCAACTAACCTTAACCTTATGGGACGTTGAGATGGTTTTTGAGACTTTAATTGCTGATCTCTTAAATCGATATCTGGGCAATTACCTGGAGACCCTTAATGCCTCACAACTCAGCTTGGGTCTGCTATCCGGTTAGTATATCCCTTATTAGAGATGATTTAAAATTTAAGGAAACGTTTCCCTGGACAATGTCGATGTGCGATCTACTGCATTTGACGATTTTAAAATACCCGTCAGGGTCATACAAGGCCATATACGTATGCTTGTTCGTCACTTTAACCTTTTCTTAAGGCAAACTAAAACTTAAAATACCCTTCAAAAATCTTTACACTGAACCCGTGGTTGCTGAGTTAGAGGGTCTATATGTCCTTGCTGTGCCTCGAACTGGTTCATAATATCTTTAACTTTAATATTTGTTAGATGTTGTTTATGATGAAAATAAGGAGCGTCAGTATCACCGTGAAGTCAAACGCAAGACACTTCAATCCATTGAAGAACTTCGTCAAGAACGAAAAACAGAAATGGATGAAACTCCAGATACATTCCTTGAAAAACTTGCCGCTCAAATTATTAAAAATGTCCAAGTTAAAATTGAAAACATCCACATTCGTTATGAAGACCACACCACTATTCGTGGAATGCGATTTTCCGCCGGTATGACATTGAATCGGTTAGCTTTTCAGGTAAATTTTATTTTATTTATCTAGACTTCCTAGACTTGTGATGGCTTTGGTCAGCCAGCTATTCTCGCTAATGACTCGTCGAAAGAGTTCTTCAAGGTATGTGTTTTTTATATTCGATCTTCGTTTTAGCTTGCTGAACTGGATTCTCTTGCCATTTACTGGAATCATGATACGAAAATTTACGGAAATCTCCCTACTGGCCCTCTTAGGGTAAGACTTATTTGTAGATTTTTATCATAAATTGTAGAATGTTATGAGTTCTTCCATTGCAAGTTTTGATAAAACCACAACGGGAATGGATTACAGTATGTTGATTCAATGATGTTCATACCCATAATCTTATAGTTCTTCGTCCGATTTCCTTCAACGCACTTCTTCATGTCCACATGCAACCCGAAAAAGTTCAATTTAAGATCCCCCAAGTTGAAATCGATATCAAATTCGAAGAAATAGAAGTGGACCTCCAGCATAATCAATACGTCGGTGTTGTTCTACTTCTCGATTCTGTTGATCGATTGATTCTACAAAATAAATTCTGGAAGTATAAGTCAATGGCTACCTCCAAGGGATATATTAATGCCAGGTAAGGTTACACTTTCATATAAATGACTCCCTCCACTCGACCTCTTTCTTCTAATCTTCGATGATATTTCTTTTTCTGTAGCACCTCTAGATGGTCGTTCGCATACAACGCAATTTTGGAGGAGATTGTTCGACGTAGAGCACGAATGTGGTCATGGGAACACATCAAAGAACATCGGCAAATGGTTAAAGACTACACCAGTTTGTGGACCAAAAAACTGATGGATGAGACTCTTAGTCCTCAACAGTTAGCCAAAATCGATGTAATATAACCCCTCCCCTTTGTTATTTAACTCTTCCAATTAACGCCCTATTAATACACACTTATTTTTCCCCCTTTTTAGTACCTTGAAGATGAGCTGGATGTTATGAACCTGACCCTGGCTCGTCAGCACGCAGAAATTCAGGTAAGGTGGAGTTTAATTTTAATTTTTCATCAAATGTATCTACCCACTCCTCTCCGTATGTGTGGAAATAATATTAATTAATTCTTTTGCTTGATTGAACAGTTGAAGAATCGGAAGAAGGTAATCCTTTTTGTTGTCTTTGTCCCTATACGGTGTTTTGATAATGATAATAATGCTCCCTGGTTTTCGCACTAACTTGAGTATGGCATTTTTCTGAAATCTCATTTGAAAATTGCTTTACAGTCGCGTAAAAGGAAACGAAAGCGTTTCCGTTTGGTAAGAATGGTGAAGTCAGTGTCGTGATTTTTTTGTTTTTGCTTTGTGGTTGGGGAAGGTCTCCCATATTGTTGTGTGGTGTTGGTGATAAATGTTGTCAAAATTGTTCCTGAGTTCATCAAAATTTAAGGAATTTTGGAATTTATCTGTCTGCAACCTGACCTCTGGTATTCTCTCATATGATTAATCGACTTACAGTTGGGTAGTGTCATATTCAATATCAGATGCCTCTGATATTGCGTGAAACAGATTCTCTTTTGTAATATGAGACTCGCTTGTTGTTATTTATCATAATGAAATAAGAGGATTTATGCACTTTGTGGCCTCCAATGAAGCAATGCTTATGGTAGCTTGCTTATCCCAATTTGGGGAGAGAAGATATCTCTGGTTGAGTAATGCTCAAATAGCAATAAAGAGGTTCCTTCTGCTCATTTTGACCACATGCAAAGCTGCTGCACTCTCTTTTTAGATTATTTTCAATTATTAAGTGCTAAACCATAGTATGCTAGTAATTTTATGAGAATGTCCTCACAGTCATCGAGTCGATTTGAATCTTATGTCAATAATACGAATTAGGCAGAACCATTTTAGTTGTCAAGGTTAAAGATTTATATTATTCTTGCGCATTTACTTATTTAGGTCCGTTATGTTCGGTTTGAAAACTTTCCATTGTCATAACCATGTTTTCCATAGACATACATTGATGCATGCGATATTTGTATTGGTTTAGGTTCTCTTGCAAGATTATTAGGTCGTGTTTTGCTGTGTTATATCATTTTTCACTTCTGTTTAGGTTAAGAAGAAAGAAAAACTTTTATTGGCGTCTTAACCTTTTAGCTTACATTTGTAGGAACTATATTCACTAGAATAATGAAATTCATGGAACACATATTCATACTATTAAACTTTTGAAAAATATTTACTTTCTGGAAGAAGACCAATCTTCTTCTTCGAAACTAAAAACTTTAATTTTCGCATTCCTAGAATAACTGCAAGTAGAGATGGAATGTATCGCGTCGTAGAGCTTCAGTGTTTTTCTCCTCTAGACAAAAACTCAGTTCAGTAGTGGAATGCGTTATTATCTAGTTTATTCACCCTTCATTCTCTAATTTATCTCTTCATACTAACTAATTAGGCTTCCAAAAACAAGGCTGCGATTCAGAAAACAAGTACAAATGGTGGTGGCGGTGGATGGTTCTCATGGATTTTCGGTGGATCGAGTTCTTCCAGCGTGTCCACTTCCATTGAACCTTCAGGCTATGGAGATGGCAGTAGTAGGGTAATACAGCGTGTCCAAGAGGAGATGACAGCGGAGGAAAAGCGGAAACTCTATGCCGCCATTAATTACACCGAGGGCATGGGTCGCAGCTCCTACCCACCCGAATACGTATCAATGGCTGTCAAATTCTCTCTTGGTGGACTCACACTCATGCTCACAAATAATGAACTCAAGTATGTGTAAACTTTTCGTGTCTGTTTGAGTCACTGATTTACAAACATTTGAGTGCTCAGGCACTAAATCCCTACGCTTTAAAAAGGCCGACTGAGGTCTTTTCTTAATTGAGTTCTCTAAAATATGTTCTAGAATATTCTTTATTTAAGATAAGTCCTGATAGCCAACCGAAAGAATTGTTTCATCCCGTTTTTATTGTTCACTTGAGGGTAGCATAAAGAGGAGCAAATAAATGAAATGTGTAAGCTCAAATTATTCTAGTCAGCGTGGCAAATAGTTAAGTACTTAAGCACTTTCTTTTTAACGGCACGGACTTTCGATTTTGAGGTGATTAGTTTAGGGTATTTACGCTTGTAAATGAAATGACTGACACATGCTAGGACGGGTTTTAATTAAGATGTGTCCTCTATGGGTCTTCTGAGTTTCTTTAGCACATATTTCCCATACGCCATAGAGATTAGCTCACAAAGACCTCTTCCACCGGAGAAGATTGCGATAGTTAAATTTATCTCGGAATTTTTTTTCACTGTAGAATAATCCAGAAAATAAAATACTGATTGGTTCAAGGAGCTGTTTTTGCTCGAGCTCTCTAAAGGATGACACTAAAACTCTGGTAGAAAATGGTTGTTAAAGGGCATTCTGTTGTGGATGGCTTGTTGCTAACGCACCAATTAACGGGAAGAGACTGGACACCCAAGAGTGCAAATTGATGAGCGAATTCAAGCGGACGGAAGTAATAGGAAACTACACAAGGAGAAAGTCAGTTAGATATAACAACTTTGGCTGGGGTGAAATGGAGGACAATTATGAGAAAATTAAACTTGAAGACAAGCGATTTGCTGCACTCCCTTACGATTTTCATCCTTTGTTTGAAGCTCGAAGCAATTCATTTCATTGTTCGCCTTAAACTTGATAGTAATTCATGGGGTTTTGTGCACCGGTGACAGAATGGTCTACGAGCACATCTATTAGGGCAGAGGTTATCGCCGTGCAACAAGTGGCCAATTGTATTGATTAACTCTGGTCAGCAAGTAGGGGTGGTAGAAGGCGAGTTTCTCATAACAGCGGGACCTAAATCCCTTCTCCATCCAGTACCAAATGTTATAAACACTTTCCGTAATGTAGATGGGAAGTTTTATTTGTGGTTTGACTTACAATTCAAGTCAAAATAGAGGATAGTTTTATCATCTTTTATTCTAAATAAGTAACATTGTCTAGAGAAGTTCCTAAAATACCTCAGCATTTCTCCATCTCAAGTATTAAGAAGGGTTTATTAAGATAAGCGAGTTGATTAACTTTGGAGCCTTGAAAACGGCATAATAAATTCTTGCAAGTTTCGTTAAATGAAGAAGGACTAATGAGATAAGATGTTACAATGACAAAAAGCTTCTTAGCTATTCATTGTTAATACCTTCAAAGCTACTATTGCTGCTGAAATACATGGTGTTTTGTTCTTTACGTATTTTCTTGCAGAATTACAAATAAATGCGTTCAATGTTAATGTCTTATTTATTTATTTCAGAAATCCAACCATCTTGAAGGTTCAGTTGAACACCGTGACGTCAGATTTCAAACAGCGTTCTGGAGATAATGCTATGGAGTAATTATTTTCCCTTTGTTTTTATATTATTAACATTTCGCCATATGGATACTGGAATTAGTTTGCGCTGGCTGCGTTGATACCCCTTGATAGGTATCTGGGATATGGTTTCAATTGTCAAATTGGTTCTTTTTGTGTGAAGATAACGATATTCTTATGAATCTTTCAATAAAAAGAAACTAAACGATCAGTCATGTTCAAGAAAAAGATATAATTCTTTGAGCCTTTATTGAGCACATGTATTGAAAGTATCATCAAATTACTTCAATCTCGAGCCATTTTGTGTGGCAAATATTAGGCCATCAAATCCAAATTTCTTAAATTTGGTTGGAAAATACGCTTTTAGTTAAAAAAAAAGAGCATAGTTATTTATTAATAAATCCTCATCAATTCCAAGGCCCGTCTCCATTCAGCACTCATCATGGACAAAGGGATCTCTGGTAAGAAAAATTCTGCCATCCGTCTTGTTGACTACACTATGAGATAGTGCGGCTGGCCATTTATAGAAAAGATACGTAGCCATTGATAAATTCTTAAGCTTCAACTGTGATGCCGCTCGTTGATCATTAAGTTACGCTAAGTTTACAGTTGCTCAAATCCAGTAAGAAGATCAAATTTTAATGAAAGCACAACATCTTGGACATATGTGGTTGCTACTTGGTCGGCTAGTAATGTAAAAACCGGCGGGACTTCATTCCAGGTATGAAAGAATAGCAGTCAAACTTTTCTGCGCCCGGGGAACGAATTCTGTTTACCGAAGCCTATTCATTCCGTTCAGAATACGCAAATTATTTGATTCTGGTTCCTAATACCATCGGGTTTACAGGATGCACGCCATGGGATTTCAAAATCGTGAAATCTGTGTATATTGGCTGTTGTGTTTAGTGATTTATGTTTAAGTGACGTTTATTTATTAGGCTCTTAGATGCTGACTCTCTCCAATCCTAACATTAGAATTCGTTCACACCCCCATTCAATGCGAGTGAAACGGCTCTTGCAACTGACGTTATATGATTTTAAGAAAGCCATGAATTTCGATCTCATTTCGATGACTTATGATCATCTCGATAAGATTTAATTGTTTAAATTTACTTTTCTTTGAAGTTCAATTACATTAATAGCTATTAACTGGCGATCTTTCATCATTGATTTTTTTTTTGTAATTTTCATTGAGTATGTCTTCATTCGATATGACTTGAAATGCCTTTATATTCCTTTAAGAGTCACACTGAAACTAGCTGGATTCGAAGTGCTGGGTACTCGAAACATCTTCACCGATGTCATTCCAACACTCATATCAAGTTCAGCTACCGGTCAATCCCTCCTCTCTGTGAATTTTGCCACGAATCCAATAGACAGAACCGCCGATCAACGCCTCTACATCTCGGCAGCTCCTCTTCAGGTTATCTACGATGCCGACACCATTAACAAGATTGCGGACTTCTTCAAACTCCCCGAAGGACTTCGACTAAACGAGTAAGTCCGCTCTCATCCGGTGTGTTATTTAAATAAGAAATCGAGCTATATCACCTGATGAGTCATGACTCAAGGTATGTCATCTTTGTCTTATAATTCCTCACATTTGTCGTTGAAGATTTGCTGATTTATTTTTCCAAAAAATTATCGCAATCGCCATTGGTTAATTGATTTAGTCTATTTGAATAATGAGTCGCAACAGGGTTGTCTCGTGTTTCTTGCATCACATGTCTGCGATGTATATCCATCAAGTTATATCTTAGATTGTAATTGGAGAAGGGTAAAAAAGAGCATGGTAGGAGCACTTTTACCGTAGTCTCATAAATCACTCGGGGCCACCACCACCACTTAATCGTTCGGAACATTCGTCGAATTATAGAACTCAAGTCGACTCATTTTTGAACGTTGCATTTTGTAATCGATGTATCTTATGATCTATGTGTGGCCTGGCATCGCGATCACTCTACGTGTATTCTTGCGTATGATTTACTCACAGCAAATAGTTAGCAAACTCATCTCTCTCTCTCTCTATTTTGCTTTTTTTCATTGGGATCATATGACTAACCACCAGTCATATGACTAACTAGCTACTAATATTACTGAAACATCTTTACTCCTATCCAGCAGTCTGGTCTTACAGATTGACGTGTGTTTCGAGTTGACCTCTCATAAAAGAAGCGGTTTTTAATTAGAGGAGAATGAGACTTTATTGCGTTCTTGTAGTTCATACGTTTGAATGAATTCATTCTCGTTAACCTTGGACTTTTGACATCACTAGATGTAAACTCCAAGGCGAATATTAGATTAGCAGTAATCGATTTAGGCTTATAATTTAAGGACTTCTAAGCCAGAGTGGATCTTTACTCAGGATTTTTAAAAAAGAAATGATGAAAAAGTAAGCGTATGAGAGGATCCACTCGTCAATGGAAGAAAAGGAGTGATCGGGGTAGTCAGTATGGAAACTGGGCAGACAAAAATGGGAGTTGGGTAGGAACTAGCATATGAATAAAAAGCGCTGAATAAGCGGATTACAAATTTACTGCTAGCTGTTTTCTACTAACTGCTGCTGATCTTCACTGGACAACAAGATGGAGATAAACCAAGAGATTTTACTGGGAGAGACCAGAGACAAAGAGAGAGAGAGAGAGAGAGAGAGGTTAAGTGTGGGTAACGGATGGTGTGCGTATGGACAAAGGGTATATATATGTAAGGGGTGAGGGAGGTCACGACAGGTCCGAATGTTCCCATCGGTTCATTTACGTTCTTTGCCATTCTCAGCGTATGTATGTGATCTCATTCTTCTTATATAAAGAGAAAAATAGTTGGAATCCTTATCCCGGTCACTTCCGTCTTTTGTCGTCAATTTCATCTTCCTCCCAATTGCTCGCCAGGACCAAACAGTCGCTAAGGCTAACAATCCAACTCTTAAAAACTATGTAAAATCGTTCTAGTCGAGAGAGGAAAATCAAAATATCGGTGTCTTTCTTGCAACGAAATGATTGCTTTGATGCCTATTTCCCCTGCGAAGACCCGTTTTTTACCTTTACTGATCATGAATATCAATCTTCACTGCTCGAAATCGATATTATTTGCTTAACTGCTCGCGTATGATTCGAAATGAAGACACAACTCTTCACTTTATTTATTTGTTTCTAGAATATCTTCATCGATGGTACCGTCTTTGGATGAGATGAAGGCGATGACTACAACCGGTCTGAGATATCTGGTCAGTCAACGCAGCTACCTCGATCTTCGCATTGATATCCAGTCCAGCTACTTCCTTCTTCCTGAACTTGGAGTATACAGCAAGTAGGTTGTCATTTGCATTCCTAATTGTGCTGAAATTATTGGCTGTTATTTTGTGTGCTGATAAATCTGGATGGGCTTTGCTTTGTTTACGACATTACGGTACTGCATGTTCGTGGGTGTTAATGATGAAGTCAGCTGGTTTGGGGTGTTACATATTTAACATTTTTGGGGTGTTGCGTTTTATCAATATTAAGGGGTAAATATATTAAATATAATCGGTCATAAACTTACATCATTTAGTTAAAGTCAGTGAGCTTACTCGTTTCTTAAAACCTTAAATTCGAATAAGTATCCTTTATGGATGATTTTAAATCCGATTTTAAAAGGATTTTCAATGATACTTTTTAGGCGTCAATCTGATTGGCTCCTGACAATATTATAACCCATATAAGCCCTACACTATGTTTTATTACCTAACAGTATTAGGAAACAACAGAATGAATTATGCGTCGTATGAGAAGGTGGATAACTCAATGCATAAGAAATTCAAATAAAGAAATACTCTTAACTTCTTGATCTTATCTTACTTTCCAAATCGACCCCTGTTCATCCCTTACCTGAATATTTTGCTCCTTCGCGTGTTCAAATGCTATCTCATGGTTAAATCACACCCTATGTAATTTTCCACTCAAAATTGGGTTTCAGATTAATTTAACGGAATTTGTAAGCTTGTATCTCGAGGGTTAATTTTAACCTTCACGTGGTAATATACATTAATAGTTCCCCCATGCCGTCATAAGGAAATTCAAACGAAAACTACGTGGTGCAAAGCTGCCAATTGTATGCGTATGTTCGCGGGTAGGAAAGCAATGATCTTGCACTATTAATAGGATCGCTGTTCTTCAGGTTCAACAATCAATAAGGATTTTTAGGTCGCTTTAAATCTTATAAAATACAGACATCGTTGAATTGCCACATATCAGAATGTCATAATTAGTTTCGAAATCGGATTCAATGCGGACTTTTTATAAATATGCTTGAAAATGCATCAGTACATGTTCTTCGGGAATTTCATGAACCAAATCTCCTCATCCATTTCTCCAAACTATTTCCACTCTACTGTAACTATGCATCCGCTTTTTCAACTGATATAATATGTACTATCTGTTTCACGATCGAGCATACATACATTTTTGTCCAAATGGACTGAACAAATATATCTACCGATAGCTATGAGCAGTATGGAGTAAAGCAGTACAGATCAGTATTCTCTATTGGCGCGGTTCTCTTGAAGTTTATCCTGAAAACTACCATCCAATGTTATCTTCATATGAATGTTTCAGAGAAATTGTATCAAAGCCAATGGAACTTGTTGACAAAGAGTTCTTATCTTTTCCTACCTTTCTTGCATTTTTTTGCTCCTTGTGATATATTTAAGGGAATTTAATGACTCTTTAGGGGATGTCGCCTTATAATGGTGGATTTCGGAAGTATGAGCCTTCGATCCATCCGTGCTCAGCTGGATTTGCCTCGAACTGACGAGTCAACTGTAGAACAGACATCACTAACCAGCTCCACAGACGCTCCTTCGAAATCATCCACTCTTGTAGGTCGAGCCCAGTCTGATGAACGCTATAAGCAGCTGATGCAAGCGAGTTACGAACAACTTCTCTCGGAAGCCTACGATCAATTTGAAATCTCTCTAACTGCTACCCAGATCATACTGGTTCGAAGAGGCAGGTTTTTTTAATTTGCTGTTATTCTATTTTTTGTTGTTATTTGGATTAGTGCTCCCCCATACTTTTACGATGAGATCAGGGTAGTCACGTATAGAGAAGTCTTTCTTAGTTTGCACCATTCCAGACTTCTTCAAACTTCTTCATAGATAATTTTTGGAAGAAACTATATTTAAGCACTTTGTGGAGGAAACAGACTAGACGCCAACCTCGAAGCCTACAAACTGATTAGAATAGAGAGAAGTTCATTTAATTAGAGACCTGGGGTAAATCAATAAAATCCTATGGGGACATTTAATCGTGCCCGGGATATAATCTTAAACGGTAATGCACCTGGGATATTTTTAAATTACTGTGTTATCTTTTCGTTCCCTGGTGTTTTAAAACTCTTCGCTTAGGCGTAATTCAAATCTTAGTTCAGTTCTAAATCTGATCGTAGTAATCGTTTTCCATTCATTCAGTTTTAAAGTGTCGAACTTACTAATTGGGACTTCATGTTGGTTTCCATATTTCTGGATAAATCGGCAATCTACGTTTACGTATATAATTAGACAGAAAATGGATATCTCTATGGTTATTTCCATTTTCCATGGCTAAATCAGAAGAGTTTGAGACATCTGGATATAGAAACCAATCCACGTTTGGTTTAACCTGAGTTATAAATTCGAAATTTCAAGGGACTTTATGTGTGCTCAAGTCCGAAAAATCCTCGGTCACAAAATCAAAGGTCACCGGTGCAAACTCAGTTGCTTGGACGCACTAATTAATTCTTTTTAATACGAGAGGTGGTAGAAAACGGGATTCTCATTAGAGCGGCCACAGGATGCCCTTCCCCTGCACAAATCAGATCTTGTGAACACTTCTCCTAGTTGGCTTAGAAATTTCAGGGAACTTTATGAGGTTCATTCGATTCTACGCTCTAAATTTAATTAGTGTTAATGGTCCATGAGTAATTGATTATGACATTGCTGCTAGTATTGATTGGGTTATTTTATAACTTGCTTAGCAGTAGTGTAAACCTGTTCCCAAACACTGAAGCAATCATCAAGTCTCCTACTCACAGGCAACTAGATTGCCAATCCACTTTATTGACTCAAAGTTCGTGGAATGTGTCCAATCAGTCAGGTATTCATATGAATTTTAATAGTAATTGTCGAAGCTCTGAATTCTTTAATATTCCACAGGTTCTTTTGTCCCGTTTTGTCATAAAATTGTATTTTCATCTCTTGGATTTGCTTCCTTGTTGTTCATAATCATTCCTTACCTTAAAATTCTTTGTCCCGACAACGAAATGTGGTAATTTAAAGGTAATTCCAGGTTTTCACAATATTCTTCATAAATTCTGTTGCCTTTGCATCATTATATTCGGATCTCCTACTCGTTTTATTGCTGGACCTCCGAAGTTGAGTCTTTCAGACTTAATGACTGAAGCCTGATGTTTAAGGATAGAACAATAGAGTTTCTAGGCTTATTCAAGTTTACCTATCTTAATTGTGTTATTCTTTTTTGCATAAAATGGTTAAAGCATATTTCTTTCACACCTACTCTGACATGAACTCTGCAATCTCTAGTGGCTTAATTGCGTTAAAGGTTACATAAGTAAACACGGGATTAATCTTCATCAGTATTGATTAGGTTAGTTAGAATTTCAATGCACATTCGTAAATACAAGTGGTTAATTTGAACGCAGAAATTGAAGAGCAGTTTACCTAATAGAATAGAATTAATCGCGAGTTTTGGCGTTCTTTGATAGCTTCAGGTAACCGCTAAATCAATTGATCCTTTGCTGAATTCAATTTCACAATGCAGTCACTCGCTAAGGTAAAGAACAGGATTTCTTAGACCTCGTTCTTTTAAGTTGCTACACCGGTAACCCATAAAATGAAGTCAAAAAGCAGATCACGAATAATACGATTAGATACGCTTGTTGAAGGAAGTGGAATCTTCTGAGGGAATATTTTATGATGCAGGGTACAGGTGGGCCTAGTGAATGATGTACATCGAATCTAGTTAAAACAAAGGACGTTTGGGTCGAGGTCACGAATAGGTGATGTCGCAGGTCCATTTAAACACGCTTGCCTTAATGTGGAATTCTAATCCTTGGTTTAAATTTTAATGAAAAATAAATGACAAAGCCATAAGCTTTTCACTTCACCTTTATTATATCTTTAAATGAGCTAAAAATATGCATATGAAGTCTTTATTATTGAAAACACTGAGTAGCAGTTAGTATTCCATGGGTCACTAGAAGTGCGTTTTGGTCTAACGCGATTTTGCGTTTCCTTTTCATCAAGATTGCTTTAAGTTATAAAAATGAAATCAAAATATGCGTTTTTTATTACTTTTGCAGCGATGTTCTGTTCTCTCCTAATAAAAGCATCTTGTAGTAAAATTCGTATTTTCGAGATTTCTCTATCCCTGTTTGGTGAATCCTAAACTGTAATCTCCTTTCATGTCTGTGTACATTGCCCACTACGTCTTAGAATATTTAATTTATTATCTCTTGATTTAACGACGCCTTATTGTTGTTGTGATTTCAGGTGAGGACTTTATCCAAATGCACTCTCAAGAGGACAGCCACGGTCATGTGCTCAAACCCCTAGGTATGAGATTCATGATGCGTCGATGCATTGCCCCCCGAGAATTCAATCTTCCGCAGTAAGTTGAAATATCTCTCTCGCAAACGAAATATCTGCAACCTGTCACCTCTCTCCCGATTGATCGCCCAGTCTGCCACGGGATTGGTGGTCTCTTAGGTCATTTGACGCATGAATTAGACCATGTGATCGCGCTTATCCGTGGGATTTAACATATAAGTTAAGGTCTTTCCTTTGATTGGGCTAGAATATAGAACGAGAATATTAACGTAAATTGATTAGGCGGTGTTTGCTTCTATTGCACCTCTCAACCTTGCTGTTTTACGAGTAGCGTGTTTAGTGTACAAGGCTTTTAAGTAGAACTTTTATAAAAATTTGATATTATATTTTCTAGTGGATGTTCAGTAAATGGTGTTACGGTGAGATATTCCTCAGACCGAATGTTTGGCTGATTTCGCAGCTCCCTCTCTCCCGTTGGGCCTGAATCAATGCATAGTCAACTATTAAACTGCAGCGAAGGTTTTTAAATCTCTGCCGCATCAAGGTAAGAAGATGCAGAGGAAATGGGCGACCTCTTCACCCCGGAATCCAGTAGTGGAAAAGAGGGAACCGATAAGGTCAAGCTAATTTATGGTATAGGGCTTAATTGGTTGAAATCGAGCAGACAAATTCTCATTTTTGCAAAATAAGGTCCATCTATACTGTTTTTTATGATATGAAGTCTAATTTATGGCACTAGATGTCGCTAAGGTACAAACGAGGCGAGATATATGAAGTAATAGTGCTGTCACTCCATTCATTCATTAATCAAAGACTGTTCATAAATTATTGCAAGTTGTCCTCGTATTATTGATTTCTAGTATCATAACACTGCCGAACTGACAACATTCATTTTCCAAATAATTTTCAAACCGTCAGGAGTTGCCTGTGCTCCTATAATGACAAGGGTAATGGGCGACTCTTGAAAATTGCTCATTCCACAGCAGCTCTGCGGCTTTGTGCTTAGGTTGTCGGCGTCCTATCTACTACACTAAATTAATTCAAGTATAAGCTTCAAGCGGGTTAAAAGTTGGCTCGCAACATTTCTAGGCCAGGGATCCGACCTGGGAGCTCAATGTAGCCATTGGATAGATCAGGCTACATAGTCATCGGCCACTATCTCTCACCGTTTGCAATCTTTATGCTTCTTGTTCCTTATTTTCGTCTTCCATGCATCTTGTGGACTTTTACCCTTCCACATTTACTCGCCTCATGTACAAGACGTGTCCTAAATAATTATCCTGTTTGATCAAATTTCCTACATAAGTGGCTTGTGATGATGGCACTGTATTTATCGCGTATACCGTCCATTGTTTGTAAAACCGAGCCTTTTGCAAACCATTCGCTGCAATCAAAATAGAGAAGGAGGAGGAAGGTTTTTTAGGCCTCTCTCTTTTGTAAAGAGGTTAGCGATTGCTAACAGCACTCAAAAGTTTCCATGACTAGGGGACTGAAGGAGTTATTGGTTGACCGCAAATGGAACGGTCCAATAAGGAGTTATATTTATCACTTGTTTACTTAAATGTGGTCTTGTACTCATCTACCTGAAATTATAAAATAACGTGATACTAAATCTATCAAAAGTAAAATTAAAAAAGTAGAGGTACCTGGAAAATTTTTGTCGGAAGTTATCGGCAGTAAAATGGTATCGAGTCTCTTTGTGGCACTTTAAGAGACAATAAATGTCCTTTTTCATCATTCTAACTTAGTTGTTAACTATTAGTTTGACGAATAGGAAAAGATTAGGACTTATTCTATTGAAAAAACTCCAGTTCGGAGGCCACCAACGTAGAATAGAGAAATCTTGGTAATATATTACTACTTTAACTCCGCCGATCATTCATGACAATCTAAATGGGATGGAGTTGATGTATGTGGTATGAATATTTGTACCAATAATGTACGTAGTATTTATCTCGCATTTGCACATAGCCGTATTTATCAGGATTGATACTCTCCGTGTATTCTCAAATATTCTAACTTTCCATAAATTCTCCTTATAGTACACGCGACCTTTTAAATTTTGCCAACTTAGATCACGTATTTGCATTTATATGACATTTTTATCACATGAGGTTCTTCGAAAATCTCGATTAACATTTTCTTTGAAAATAAACTCCCAATAAGATAAAATGTTTGCGACGAGGAAGAGCGGTGCTTGCTGCGGGAAAATGTTCTTTGAAATGACTGCTATTTGAAAGTTATGAATGCTTGCGATGGCCAAATTGGGCTATGGTACTCCAAATTCAATGCCATTTACGTTCGAACACTCTTGACGATGCAAAATCTTGAATTTTGAGAATAATGGTGAATTTCTTATGACAAACTTAGTCATTGATCCTCTTGATCGACTAAAATGTGATATGTAATAATGATTACAATGACTATTTAGTAGTAATAATAATCCCGCCATCTCAGCGATTAGAAGATAAAAACGCATTGAAGCAGTATTACTAACTATCTCATTATAGCAAGAGATCAATAATCAATCTTGGCTTGATGAGACTTGACTCAGAAATCCTGAAATTTGAAACATGGAGCCTGACATTACCTATTAAGTGATACTGTGTAATCGGAATCTGAAAAGCCAATGAAGTTGTACTATTTTGATAACCCAACTTCATTCGCAATTTCTACTCGATCTCTTTATTCCCTCTTTGGCAAGTTCCATCTGTTGCTCGAGCTCAGATGTCTTCGTACTATAAAAGTTTATTTTATTTGCCCCATCACGGATTATATAAATAATTACTAATGAAATTATTAATGGGATCCTGTCTTCTTTTGACAGATTCCAGGTAGAAGGTCGTCTTCCACTGCTGGCAATTGATCTCACCGATCAAGTTCTTGAATCCCTCTTGGATATAATTGCTCATATACCTCTTCCTGAAGCTGATCCCACTCAAAGAGTACCTACAGACCCCGAAGCTCTTCTGAAAGTAAGGCTGGCAGAATTCTTCCTGATTTTGAAATGCTGAGACATTTAGTTTAACGTTCTCTTTGTGTCTCTTTAGGATGTGGAGTTTTTTGATTCCAAAACGGGTGATTTAATGCCGGGCCATTTGAAGGCCATGCAGTTATTGCGAGTGGCCGGCAAAGTCGCTGAGAGAAAATCTTCCGCTTCTTCAGACGATCAAACCGAAGATGGTAGTGATATCTTTTTCGATTCTAGTGAAACCCCTTATACTCCTGCCCCAAATGAGTCCGCTTCGCAAGATGTTAGTTCGAAATTCGTTCCCTATTTCTTCACTTAATTGTTATTTTATTGTGTCTATCTTTATTCTAGACGAAAACTCGCAAACTTCTGGCCAATTTGGTCATAGTTAAGGGTTCATTTATTGTTGAGGAGGTATGCTAATGATTTCGTTTAAGGACGCATGATTGCAATACTTCAGATCGTCTCTAACACAGTAAATTTTTCTTTCAGATTCGCATTCGTCTGTTTGAAGCAGCCAGTGTGAAAAGTCTGTCCGATCCTTCGGCACCCATGCTGGTGTTCGCGGTCAATCAAATTGGTGCAGATCTCGCTCTTCGCCAATGGGATCAAGAAATTAATGTAAGAATGTCCCGATTTTGCTCATTTGCTTTCTTTCTAAAGCAGTGTATTAAGGCTCTAACTTATCCTTTGATCAGATCTTAGATGAGCTCCCCAATAACTAGTTCGTATTTATTTCTATTTTTTAGGGTTTTAAGTTGATTCTAATATTTAGTATTCTTTAATCATTGTTAAAATAACACGCTTCACAGGGGTATTACATTATTACATTACAAAGTGCGTAAGGCACCTGAGGACACCCCTTAGAAAAACAGAAAATGAAACTGTTAATGGTTGAAACTTACAATTTCTTATAACTAAACAAATGAACGTAATATTAAACCAAATCTTATTCTATATGGGCTGCGTAAGGTATCTGAGGACACCTTTATTTTTGTAATTTAAACTAACCCGGTCATAATGAATTTTTTATATCAGATCACGTGGCCGATATTATTATAGGTAATGAAATGAAAAGATACGCTGTCATAGTGTCCAAAAAAGCGAAACACAGGAATCTAGAAATTGCAAGATTTCTAAAAGTCGCCAGACCTTTCCTTTTCAAAGTTAGGAAGGACTTACTGAATAAAGACAATGAAGATGAATTGGCCGCCACGAGGAAAAGAGCACTGTCGACGCTCTGCTGACCCACTCAGAACATCTAATTTTGTGAGAAGAGTGCATGTCATGACATGATGGATGAAAATCGTGGGAAGTCAATGCACCACATCTTGTCAAAGATCTTCAAGTGTCTGAAGAAACAACGAGATATAAGGAATGTTGTTTATCAAAACCTCGGAGGAAGAGGAGTGTCTTTGGTTTTCTTCCGACGAAAAACATTTTCACCAGAATGAAAAGGTCAATCGAAGAAATGATAGGTTTTGGGTATATACGGACGAACTCCATTGAAGTTGTAACTGTTATGCGCACGAAGTTTTCACCAACAGTGATGGTTCTTGGTGTTAGCAGTGGGAGAGGGACACATCATGATTCATAAATTTTCCCCACATGGCCTTAGAGTCAATGCAGATGCAAATGCCTATGTGAAAACTCTTCAAACCATTGTTGTTAAGGTGCTTTGGATAGACAGCGTAGCCAGTGGAGGAAGATTCTATGTCTTCCAACAAGAATCGGCTGCATTCCATAAAGTCCTCGAAGCCCAGGATTGGATGGGCACGAATTTTCATCCTCATGTCACACCAAACAAACACATCAAACCTTAACCCTTTGGATTGTTACTTGTGGGGTGGGGCTGGGTGTGGTTGAAAAGGAAGTTAATAAGCATTTCCATAACGCCAAATCCTCTTTGTCTCTGATGGAAGCAATAGCCCGAGCAATGGGGGACATTAATGGAGATCACGCTTTCGGACTCGAATGGGCGATGGAAGCCGAAGAAGGGTATACAGAATTAAATCTAGGTTAATATAGTGTTTATTTGTTTTGTTGCGAGAAATTGTAAGTTTCAACCATAAAGTGTTTTTTCCTTTTTTCTGCTAGTGTCTATGGGGCCCTCGGATGCTCCCTTTATGAATTAATTTTAATAAGTGTAGGGTTCTAATTAACATAGTTTATCTTTCCGCCTCGATAAATCCTCTAGGCAGTGAACTGTTTACGACAAATGATTTGCTTGGAGGGTGGGTTTTCTACAGTATTTCTTGCCGGAAACTCGCATTCTTCCACTTATTATTTACCAGAAGTAACCACGTTACTGGATGTGAATCGATGAACATAAATAATATTTTCCTCTGACCCCTCTACCTTTCATTTTGCACTGCACTACCCTGACATCCCTATGGAGAATTAGTGTAACATGTGTGACTTTGTATTTCAGGCCTTTGTGAATAGTCTGAGCTTGAAGGCGCCACAATTCTATGAATTCGGAAGTGAAACTCCCGTGTGTCTGATCAACACCTCTTCCAAGCTCTCAGATGTGTCTACTTCGGACAGTGATCGTCTCTTTACCGCGAGATTCTTGATGGCTGACAAAAATGGACCTGAATTTGATACTGTGTATGCCAATACTCGACATAGTCTCACCTGCGAATTTCGAGTATTGAGAGTGAGTTCATCTATTCATGAATTATACCTTAAATATAGTCCGAATTTTTCAACGTCTATCGAACCTTGTGATTCAACTGCAGTTGATTCATGTAGAAATTTTAAAGTAATTTGGGCAAGATTTTAATATTTCAACTGTGAAGAAATGACGCAGCTTTTGGTCTTAAATTTAATGGCATCATCTTAAATATTCTCCTTCAGCTTAAGGGGGTTAAGCTGATCTTATTTGACCAGACCTATGTTCGCTTCATTTCCCTCAAATCTATGTTTGACGACCTCAATGAATTGACAATCCTATTACTGCCCCCCCCCCCCTTTATCTACTTGCCACTTTCGAGTCCACATTTCAAGGGTTTTTCGTAAGATATCTGTCATTGACTGGAGGGTGTCTGAATGTCAGTTGCGAAATCAGAATAACATTAATTAAGTTTCACTTCCGAAGAAGGCAGAAACAAAATTTGAGCTTCTCACTAAGGTGGCTACATAATGCCACTCCCTGACCCATGATGGGTGTTGGAAAAGACTTCTCTAAATACTAAACACTCATCCGTGCCCATCCAGTTACCCTCGTTAACTCCGGTCAATAAAAAAGATGGTAAAATGTAAGTTTCTCGTAGGGGCAACTCCAGCATACCTTTTCTCTATCAAAGTTAAGTCCTGTGGGCACTTCTTCTAATGGATATGGGGCTGGGATTTACATTTACACTTCTTATGCCGTCTTGGTCATAGCGAAGTTTCTCAGAATTTTTTCATTACTGTTGACTGGCGTAGATGATGTGCTTAATCATATATATTCTTTAAAAAATTGATTCTAGGCTACTGTTTCTTATCGATTTGCTGTCTGTTTCAACGTTTTAGGCATGACAATGTCGTAGTAGTAAACTGTAACCTTTTCTCTCTTCCTTCCATACGCCTCGGTTTTGTTTAAAATAAAGCTTGAAATTAGGGGATAAAACTGCCTACTACTTATGCGGCCATTCATTTTTATCAATGTTAATTTGTCCTAAATGGTTGACTTCGAAAATCGAAATTGTTTTTAAATGTCCGCACTTTCTCCACTTACTGAATATGCAACTTTGCTATTTCATCGGATATTTTAAATCTCGGAAATATTTCAGGCGAAAGATTTCAGGAAAACTTTCGATAAAAGTCCTTTGCGTGTAAGCTTGAAAGGAATCTGGTTTACTTTGGTTAAAACGACCCATCTAAATCCAAAGACGAGACCAGTGATGGATGATGAAAGTAATTAGAGATAAAATGTCGACTACTTCGCCTTGTTTGGGAAAACGCAGTTGGAATTACGCAGAGTGATCATCAGTAAAATACCCACAATTCAATTAGTGAAGATAGCCAATATTCCGAGTTTAGTCTGTGCTTTTTATGCTCTCATCAATTTTGATGTATCGGTTTCAGACTGAGTATTGTATGTCAGGTTTTCTAGGTTGTGCTTTAATGTATCTCACCACGTATGTAACGCTCTTTTCTGGAAATCTCTAGGTCCGTCTACACAATGAGGCTCTGGTTTCCCTGATGGGTTTCTTCAACAATTTGATAAAAATCCTTTCCAGAAATCCCAAACTTGAGGAGGAAATGAAAGACAAGGACCAGAAGGCCCTAGAATGGGCTACTCGCATTGGAGACACTGAGGGTTCAGCTAATTTACAAGAGAAATCGGTGTTATCCACTCGGGAAGCTGATTTGAATGCCGCCAAAACAACACCGGCCGATGCTGTCTTGGGCGTCCTGGCTCGGAAGAATGAGCGGCGGGATATTCGTATTGGTGCCGCGGTTGAAGCCGTCAAAATGGGTTCGTATGCTTTTGGTGGCGATTTCGCATTCTTACTAAACACCCTGCTAATATATTACTCTCATTATCCGTCAAATTTGTGAGTTATTCATCCATCGTCAGTAGAATCGTAAGTATGACAATATGCCTTAAATAAATTTAAGGTTCCCTTTTATGAAAGGAACGACCGAGTGTGGAGTGGGAAGGGGGGAGACTATCAATAGTATACATAATACAAGAAATGCAATTGAAACTGGTCTAATCAGCGACGCAGTATTTTGACGCTTTCGATTAATTTACCCCGATGGCGTATACGTTGGTACGGTTTGCCTTTCTTGTCTGGTTTTATGGAATCAGGACATGTTGAACAATAGTAAGCTAATTAATTAATCTACTTAATTTAGTTGACATTAACTTTGATTGCTTTTGTATATTTGATTTCTTTAAAATTCAGTTGATAGAAAGATTTATCATTCATTTCTTGCTTTGACATGCGATTTTCGCACGAAGGTGTAGAGTTCAAAGGGAAGCGAAAAGTAGAACATGGCGATTTCAAACCATCTCTTTGCATCCTCGAGATATTTTCAAAGTTGAATCCGGTAAGAGGTTAGGTTTCATGACGATCAGGGGTAATTTTTTCCTGATTGTCGGTTTACATGGACGAAGGTCTTCACACACCTGTATTTTCACCCTCGACTTTCTCAAACCAGTTATAGTTTGTTGGACATCAGAAGAAAGCGTACATCTCAAATTGTTCAAACTTGAAGAGTGGAAGGCGAAACCACTCTCATCTGTATAATTGCAGAGCTGAGATTTGAAGCTTATTTACTAGCGGAAATCTTTTGCTTATCAGAGCTCCACAAGAACAACTCACATAAGGTATACGAAATAGTCATTTCTTTGTGTAAGTTTAAATGCTCAAGCCTTTTGTCATAAAATATTTTTTTGTGACTTTTATGGTAGGGNGAGGAGGAATTGATGTTATTTAAGCTTCACCAAAGACACAACTGTGGTTGTCACTCATTTATCTTCAATTTCGACTTCATTTCATCCGCTGCATTATTGATTCCATCAGCAACTTTTCAAGTTTTTTCCCACTGAAATTGGAACTAATTATTCTTTTCCTTGCGTTTATGTACTCCAGTAAATCGGTTGAAACAGACTGTTCAAAGAGGTATGCATTTAGTCTTAACGTCTTATCTCAATTAATTAACGGAAAGCATATTAATTCTTAGCTCTCAGTATACCCTATCAAGTATGCTGTAATGATGTCATATAGCCAATTTCTGACACTTCTGCCCATTGTTTAGGTCGTTATCTGAAGATTCCGGAGATCGATGCGACCCAGTGGAAGATACAGGTCACGCTGGACAATGTACAGATCCTCTTCTGTTCGTCGCAGACCAAATTGATGGCTTTCACTATGCGGGGAACGCGTGTGGATCTGCGAATGACTTACCTCACTACAGAAATCGCAGTGGCTCTCACGGATATTTGCATCTCCGATCTCATGAAAGAGTCCCTCTATCAACAGGTGCGTCTCCGTACTTAAATTTATTAAAAAAAACTTGAAGTCAGTGGCTTGCATGCTGAAACGAATCAAACCCCTAACATTTCATTTGTGGTCGGTTGTTTTAAACTCCTAGTTTACCCACGGATATTTATTTATTACCGCAACGTTCCTCTCTTTAAAGTAGGATGTTATTATCAATGTCACATGAGTTATACTCAATGACAAGGCTTGTTAAGTCAGACATCACAGATTCGATACCCGTTGATGCGCATCCAGTGAACTGTTCTGGTTAAGTAGGGTGACAGGATTCGAGTTTCAAATCGGAGAGATTTTGTGATGCTCTTCCGAAATACATTTTGAATGACACTTTACATCATTGCGTTTTAGAATTATTAGAGAATTCTAACCAATGTCACCTGAAGAAATTGCGAAAATCATAAAAGTGTTATCGCTAGTAAGTGTGTTAATATTATCGTTGACAAAGGAATGACATCCTGGAACCTCTAAAACTTCTATAAGGAAAATATGTTTTGGAATCATTAACCTAATCTTCGTCAAGTTTCATCTTCCGTAATCCCTCTTCTCCCTTTTTAGATCCTCTGGATCGAACCTGGTGTGAACATGTTCTTGATCCAGGCTGTATATTACTTTCGAGGTACCAAGGAACCGGAGCTTCAATATGATCCGGACAAAGTGGATGTGGCGGTCAGTTTGCAGGTCGGAAAAGCCCATATTATTATGCTCTATTTGTTTATTCGACGAGTTGTAGTGAGTATTTTTCTATTTATTTTCTGAGTTTGTTGCCATTCCGTACTGCTGATGCATCTCATGCCTTGTAGAGCTTCATGGAATCCCTCCAAGCCGCAACACAATACGCTATGGCTAAAGCATCAGAGGTTACGGATGCAGCGAAAAATCAGGTACTAATGGTGCAGAATGTTTACATTAATCTATTTTCTCTGTGTGAAAATTTGTTACGATTGGTAATCAATGGAATTATGTTTGCTTGAGTGGAATAGGAGCAGTGGAGGTGGTTTTGAGGCGGGTAGTCCATAATTAATGAGTAAAATGGTCGAGTAAAATGCTTGGCAAGCATATTAAGTTGATGAAATCTGGGTTGAAATACAAGTAGTGCATGTCCTGATAAGGTGAAATGACCAGAGCTCAGGCGATTTCATACATGTTCATCCTTTTTTTATACTTTAATATCAAGCCCCAACCCTACTACCCTATTTTAATCGCTTTTAAAGCTCTTCATTACTCTTCCTAATTATTTATAAGATGACCGGAAGTGAAGACTCATATCTCGCCTTCGAATTATGAAATTACTATTCAAAAGTGCCACTAAAGATATCTTTTCCACTTTGAGGACAATAAATTTTCCTCAATTATAATAACAGTTTTAATTCAATTCAAAAAAATTGTGTGAACCAGTCCCACATCATTTAAATAGGCAAGACAAGTGTCCCAAATTTTAGTCACTGGATTTCTCAACGACTTCTCGAAGTACATGAGTGGACGCGCTCTGGCCAACCGACACACATCTGGTTGCAGCACAGCTGAACAGGCAATGTCCTACTTAGTATACACTGCTATATATCAGTAAAGCTTTGATCACAACTTTTCAGTCTTGCTTCTTGAAATCTCTATTGACTACTACCGTTAGTTCTACAACATAATACCCAGGTAGCTAGGACGTCAACCTGGTTTATCGACTAGCCGTTTAGAGAACTCATGGAATGCTGTTACTCTTCTCTAACCAGTGATGTTTCCATAAGATAATTCGCTGCTAAGTTTCAAAGTCCATTCCAAACCCGCATCTACGACACTGTTGAGGATTGGATCCCTTATTTCCTCTTTGCTACCAGAGAAGTTTCATTATGCCCTTTTTTAATCCAAGGTGAATGTTGGAGAACGCTTTCCTAGGGGAATTTGGGAGTTGTTCGATATATACATATTTAAATTCCATGCTCTTCCTATTTAGATGGAACAAATTGTGAAGCAGCCACAACCCCCACGTGTAGCTCTCTCGGTGAATTTCGAGGCGCCTGTCGTCTACATGCCCCAGAACTCCACTTCTCGCACAGCTCTCGTTTTCGATCTGGGTCACATTTCTGTCTTCAATGTTTTCCATGTCCTACCAAATCCAGTGGTATCTGAAGACGATCCGATTGGAGTACTGATGATGGATCACATGAAAATACGACTGAAGGATCTTAAAGTGTCTTCGTAAGTCTTCTTTCAACAATCGATTTCTCGAAGTGTTCAACTGCTCGCTAATTTTAAGGGAAATTTTACAAGTAGAGGAAGCTTTTCGGAAGAATTAATAATCAAGGAGCGAAAGTACATAAAATCATTATCATTTCGCCGCATGTAATGTCATAGTTAATTTTACGGTTCATTCAGGGAGTTCAGAGTTCATTTACGTCAGTTGAGTGCTTTCTTTTATCAATTCCCTTCTAATTTTCTCAATCTGTTTTTCTTATAATTTAGGGCAATTTTGATCGATGGTGGAGTTGAAGTTGAGAGAAATGTCATCCAACCAATTAACTTGAATTTGAAGTTGAAAAGAAAGGTCTTCCCTTCCGAAGCTGATGGTATCCCAACTTTTAATGTATCTGGAACTCTCGAATCTGTTCGGGTGTGTTCCGAGATTGATTATCTGACTTGTCTTACGCTCAAACACTTATTCTTTGCTGTTTAATTGGTGTTGATCCTTTGGTTAATTGTAATAATATGTTGGCAACGTGCTTACTTCATCTTCATATCTCATTTCAGCTTTCATTGACCTACGGCGATTATAAGTTAATAAACGAGGTTTTCATTGACAACTTTGAAGAGGCTGACTTAATACTGGGACCTCCCAGCACGGGAAGCAAAACAAATTCCACTGAAACAAACAGTGAATTATCAATTCCCGTTCGCATCAGTAATAACCGTTCTGTATCGTCGGAGGAGGATTCCTCTGCCGACGCTCTTGTTCAAACTTTGGATAAGTTTGTTTCATGGAACTTCGCTCTGAAACGCTTGGAGATTGAACTCTTCCTTGGCATGAATGATCCTGTAAGATATCTTCCTATTAAAAGCTACAGGGTATCATCACTTTTTATTGTACCTTTTCTTCCTCCATAGCAAAATTGGAATCAAGAGATTTTGCCGAATCGGCGTCTCGGTGTCTTCACATGCACAGAGCTGTATCTCGAGGGTGATGTTTTTGTCGACAATTCATCGAATGCAGTGGTGCGACTTAGAGACATCTCTCTAAATGATACTCGACCACATTCGGAAAATCATATCACCAAGTGAGTCAGAACATCACTTAGGGCTTATTGAGTTAAATTCTAATATCGTAGAATGAGAATTCGCACAAATCAATTAATTTTAAAAGTGGAAATTAATTTTCCCTGTAATTGATCGAGGCTATTCGTTACAGCTCAAGGCTGAGTGAAGTCTCTTTCTTCCGAGAGAGATCAAAAACGGTTGGTTTCACTAATCTTTTACTTAAAAAATTCAAAAGGCCAAGTTGTGTTTTGTTCACAGTTCGAATCGTATTTACAGTAAGGTAAAACAAGGTGTGCCTTAAAAGATTGAGCATATTTCTTCAAATATAGGATAGCTGTATTCAGATGGAAGTTATTTTCTTCTATCAAGATCAATGCAAATCTTCACTCTTTTACTATTTTGAGGATATTTGGTCTGGTCCGTTGAAAGGCCATGGCTTGAAGCAAAGACAGATGGAAAATGATTCGTTACACTTCAATCCAAGAAGAAAAGACCAAGAAAATGTTGTGAGCAGACATTTTCTCAAACTTGCTAAATGACACCTAATTGCAATTGGTGTCTCGTTGTTTTTGAGCCAGTAAGAGAGGGACGGAAGAACTCTTTAATGCCTTAAAAGATATATGTTGGTAAGAAAGATGCGTTTAGCAAACACTTGGATATATCGAACAAGGACGTGGAAAATCTTTATAATGCGTCATAACATTGAGAAATTGATCAAGGCAGAGGCAGTCTCTTTACCAAAGAGAGGGAGAGAGAGAGTGCTAAAACGTTATATATGGCGACACAACCGGAATTCTTACATTGAAATGTGCTGTAGCATTTGGGTACTTTATTGTGATTTTTTAGTTGCCACTTCTTCGGTTAAGAACGCAAAGTCACTAGGTTTCCAACTGTCAAGAAAATTTAATTTGCGTTATGTTTTCTTATTTACATAAAATCTCATTTCATTGAAAAGGGGCAAAGTCTTGCAGTAAGTGGAATCTATTCTGTTGTGTTTTTTGGAGTCCGTTTTTTCTCTTTATTTACTGAATTGCTTGTTTGTTCAAGTGTAAATTATCACCCTACTGGAGTCGGTTATTTATTCTGTCATTTGTGTGATAGATTGGGTTCATTCTATGACATCTTTTTGTCCTCTTTTAGCATCCTTAGTCAAGCGGGTGAATCGGAGGGGCAAATTACGAATTTCGTTGAAGTTTATTACCACTCGGATAAGGTACGAAATCAAACTGGTAAGTTGCTGCCTGCTTTTCTTTTGCCTTTACTAATTATCATAACTACTGAATTAAATTTAGTAGCGTAGTTTTATCATGCAATTGATATTATGAGAATACTACTGAGCGGGTCTCGTTAGTCTTATTTAAAAAGCGCGAATGTGGGAGAAATATTTTTCGTCAAGACTTCAATCTATAAGTCAATGCACAGGCGTCCAAGCGCTTGAATTCGTTTTCTTCAAAGTGGACGATTTTAATTTTGAGTTAATAAGGAAGTGGATAAATTGTTAACTAACGTTGATAAAAGTCAACATAAGCACCCGTTTCTGATACTCTAAATTGTACTCTTAACTTATATGACGTAATTAAGTAGTGTTGTTGGATAATTACTCTTACATCTAAGAAGGAAACTGAAATTCAGCCGAAGAAACACCTACAATAGGAATAGTGAAGTCCGAAAGACCGAAAATGAATCAAGTAAGAACTAGAAAATAGTTTTATTAAGTTGAGAGAGTTGTACTGCTGGACGCAATCATGTTTATATAAGGGGAAAGTCGGAAGAATAAGCTCGAAATGGTTATTTGCCCACTAAATTTGAGTGTTCAGAGAAGTTGAAGAGGATTGATTTAACTCAAATTTCTCCCGTATTAACATCCATGGCTGTGACGGTATGAGCAAGTGTTCAATTGAGATCGTTTAATTTTGGGTTGAAATGTAAGAGAGAAGTAGTTGGGGGACTAACTGTATAAAACTAAGATCTATATCACACAGAGAGTGTTTTTTCAAAATATGCTTATTGCAAAGCAAATCTTCAGATTAGATCAGAGGATAAATCATTGCTAAAATTTAACAAATTGGGATACACGACAGTTCTGCACTGCTGAGGTATTTGAGGTATTCAATTTCTCTGATTGGAAACAAATAAACTAAGGACATGGGATCTCCTACAGGTACTTTGAATGTTATGAGAATAAAACGTTTGCAAGAATCTAGTAGGAGAGCGGTGAATGCATGCACTGTGAATGTTCGAGCGGTGCGTCTGTGATATATTACCAACAAAGTGTTCAATTGTCGGCATTTTATCAAAAGTGATGAATTTTAGCAAACGAAAATTTGACGCATTAAGTGTTGATTTTAATTAATTTGGCTATTCTTAATTTTTTTTATTTTAGTGGATGTGAATGTATCCAGTATCATGGTTTGCGCGTCACTGGATTATTTCATGATTTTGGTCAAGTTCTTCACCGAAGGTGCTCTGCGTAGCGCCACATCCGAAATTGTAGCCAGCAGTCAGGCATCTAGTTCAAAAGACAAACAAAGTAGGTATCTTCTTCGCATTTTAATTCATTTTATGATACACTGAATGTCTTTAATATTCGTTTAAATTGACCTTAAGGTGCCTATCTTTAGAAAAGTAGCCATCAGACACATTTGGCTGGTGGTGCTTTCCCATTGGTATAATCACAAATCTTTTTGTTTTAGGTAACACTGTTGCATCTTCTCCACCTCCACAGAAGAATATTGGAACTCTTCGTATTAAGACCAAAATCGCAGATCCTGAAATCATTCTTCCTGAAGATATGTCGAGCCCGGATTGCAATGCCATTCTTGTTACGGTATACACAAATCACTGGGCTCATCTTTCAATTTTAAGTCTTATTGACCTTATTTTACCTCCTTGTAGACAAGTTTGAGTTTCGATTACACCATGCTTCCAGAAGAGACTGTGATGAACGCTAGTATGACTAATTTCCGGATCCTTGCTTGCCCTTTTGAACGTACCTGCAGATGCGAACACTCAATGGAAGTACGTCACGATTCCACAGTACTATTTGATCTCATTCCTGGAATTATGCCTTTTTTTCTTTTTTGAAGGTTCTGGTACCGACATCGGTATACTTCTATGGTCGTCAGCCCATTGGGGGTGTTATTCACGGATCCATTAACATGGAATCCTTGATTGTCAACGTGAATGCTCCCATTATCCGCTCAATCTCGAAAATCATGAGTCAACTGACGGAAGGCACTACAGATGTCACCTTGATGCCAGAGACTTTAATCCCTTCTGATTCTAGAAAGACTCTTGAAGAGACTGAAGACTTTTGGGCCGTTAAACCGGTGAGATCGACTGATATTCCGATAACTATGGGTCAAATTGCCTACGGTATGTTTTCTATTTCGAATTATCCCCTTCATATGGCCAAATAATTGTTCTATTTTCCCTTTAACTTAGATATCAATTGCGAAGAGACGGAGGCCCGCGATGTTGCTAATGTTCTCCAGAAAGTTGACGAGGAACGAGAAGAAACGGTGAATAGTACTTATTAAAAGTTTTTAAATCACTTTGACCCCCTTCTCATTCATTATCAATTCTTTCCAGTCGTCTCACGCGGTAGGATTGGTTCAGTGTTGTCTTTGGCATAGTCAATGGTTCACTTGCTTTGTAGTTTTATATGAAATCTTCTTCTAGTTTCATCTAACACATGTCCGCTTTTCTTATGCGTTTAATTTTTAACTCATTGTTCTCATTTGCTTAGGTCGTCATCCGGATTGACTACGTCTGCTTGTCCATGGAGTCTCAAATTGGTAACAAACAGATCCCCATGCTTCATGTAGAAGCTCATGTCGATGGAGAATTGAGGTCACCATCAATGTTGGTAAATTTTTAAATTATTATTTTTCTTCTTTATTATTGTTCATGTCAAGGTAAATCACGATGGAGGAGCAGACGACTCAAAACCTCACACAAATGCTCGATTTATAGGATTGCTTTTTTGTTTTAGATATTGCCTTGGGTGAGTGCAAATTCGAAGGTCTAGTGCATAGATTCTTGAGAAAGCTTGTATCTACTCCCTTAATAAACAGTTATTTTCTTGATAGTCACCGTCTTTAGTATATAGACTAGAAAATCGAGTTGAATAAATTAAGAGATTGTTCATGGCCATTAGTGCAGTTATCTCCTCCAAAAGGCGAAAAACAAATGGGGAGCACTAACTTAGATATTATGTATTAAATAACTAATCAACCTTTCAATTTATTAAACATCCACTAGCCACCTTGTTTTCGAAATAAGTAATCCAAGTTTTGCTATTAGTAGTAGTAATACTTTGTCTATTGTCAGTTAAAACCCATCTTTCCTCTTGTAGTTTGGACTCAGTCTTAACTTCGAGCTGACAATTTCCTACTACAATGATCATATTAATGAGTGGGAACAGCTGTTAGAAACCCTACCGGCAGAAAACAATCGTCTATGGTCTCTTCAACTTGAGTACAATTCCGCTGAATCTAAGACTCAACACCCCAGAAAGGAGTGGGAGAATTTACCAAACCCTCAGGGTACGGAAAGCTCTCTAACCCTCATCTCGGAAGACAATCTCGAAATCACCATCTCAAAAAATGCTCTCGATGTACTTAGTAAACTCGGAAAGTCTTTTGAAGAGGCTTATTTGTCTCCGAAAACCATGATACCTCACCGTGAATCTATTGACATTAAGGCACCTTACGTGATACGAAACCAAACGGGGCTTCCTTTAATGATCGTAGTAGATGGACAACGACTGCAGAATTCCGAAAGACCACCGGTAAAGAAGTTATTGCCTACTATCCCTAGAAGACAAATGTCAATTGGTCTAATGGGCCATGTTTTCAAACCGAATGAGAATCTCGGTCTATATGATGTCCTCATAAGCAGAACGGTAGGCTATTGCATGATTCTGAAAACTAGTTGGAAAACATTTTGAGTAATCTCCATATTTGTCTCCCTTCAGCCCACCATCCAGAATCTTCGATCAGCACCGAAAACCCCACCACGACCCATCCATCTTGGGCTAGCTCCCGATTCGGCGACAATTTTGAGCGATTGCAATGAGTTCGTGGCTCGAACCGCAGCAGTCAGGATACATCGAACGGCAAATTACGTCGTCTCGGCAGCATCTTTCAATGTAGGTGAGGATCCTCAACCTATTGTGGCTTCGATAACCGCCTTCTTGGGACAGAAGACTGTTTACTTACAATCGACTCTCCAGGTATCTTTGTTTGTCTATTAAAAACAAAAATAAATCGGGCTTCATTTAGCGGCTCAGTTAATGCTCCATTTGCTTTCCTTCAATCGTAACGTTATTGTTGAGTTGTTTCTTGAGCAACGTTTTAGTGAAATATGAAGGGCTGTTCTCAGTAGACTCGTTTATATTAGTGCTTTAATTATCTTTACGATGTCCTTTGACATGGAAGATTCCATGGCGTCATGTATTGACTCATATTTATTCACTTTTTTTGCCGCTCATCAAACGAATAAATGGAGTTCTAAATAATCGAATCCACTTACCGTACTCTATAAAGTATGGTGTTTAATGAAGAAAAGCTTGTAGACAAGGTGATATCGAGGGCACAAAGTTGGAAACATCTTGGGGGCTTGTCTAAGTATGTCTGAAGGTTACGTTTCTCATTAGCTCTCTGGTTGCCCAGACTGGTCTGCGTGCTGGCAAGTGCTTTCGTACTGGCCTGTCTTTCCCTCTTATTCCTTATTTTGGTTCAATTTATCTGTGCTCAATTCTTGGTCTTCTCGTTTGGAATGGCTATTCTGTTAGCCTTTAGGAAGATTATCATTTTTGAATCTAGAAATGTTTAATCTCAGAGTAGTTCTACTGACTCGGTTTTGTTATGGTCGCAACGACATCAAAATCATTAATTGTATTTCAAATCTAAAAAATACTCATTATTGATCATCAGTTTTCTCTTTTAGATTGTAAATAAGACTTCAGAGGCAATCAAAATCTATTCACTCCTTCCTCACGATGCTGGCAATGAAACATTACTGGGTACCATTAAAGAAGGCGATTCATTCCCGCTCCCTGTCGATGTTGTTACAAGCAAGGAGATAACTGGAATTAGAATCTGTCCAGATTCGGAGGGGTTCGTTCCGAAGCTCCTTTTCTCTTATTATTCTCATCACCATGAGTTACATAAGTTGAAATCATTTCTTTTATTCTTAGTGCCCTTCCGTCTTCTGATATAATCTACTGGCCACCAAAAGCCTGTCCTCAGACAGCGAAACAGGATCGAGGAGGCACCTGTATCTATCTAGTACCACGTCCAGATGCTAGTAGCAGAGATGAGAGCGAATGGCCAGTGCAGGAAGTTGCGTGTTCAGCTCCTCATAAAACCAAAACAAACAAAGACACTACAGTGTATAACTACACTGTCACCTTTGTGCCAAGATTTACCGCAGATAAAGGGGGATTAGCTGGTTTCTTACAACCTCCAAACTCGAACACTCTCGAACCCGTGGCCTACAATATGGTCATCCGTGCTCCAGCTTCTCTCCACAATCACCTTCCTGTTCCTGTTGCCTTCGATCTGACTGTAAGTGATTTCGCTTTGACGAACTTCATTCATAAGTTTATAATGAATTCCACTCAAAATCTTGGTTTCTTTTCTTTTTTCTTCCTATCCAACTTCCTAATATGCCAAAATATATCACGGGTCCACTTGCGCCGAATCAGTTATGTAGATATGGGCAGGGATGTGTAGCATCCATTCCAAAACAAATCGTGTACTCTAAGATGTTGAAAATGAATGAATCGGTAGAAACGATATTGATTAAACTTTTCTCCATCGATCCTTGCTAAATAACCCTGGGACCTAATTTTCTTAACCTCAAGACTCTTAATACACACTCACTGCAGAACTTGGAGCGTCTGATTCCCTCCTGTGACCTCAAGTTTCCCCCCAGAACCGTCGTATAGAGATGAAAAATTGTTTGGTATTTCTGATTATAATTAAAGGAATCGGAATTAAGAATTCATTAAAAGTTGGCACCGACTACTTTATACTTTGTTTATTTTACAGGATTTTGCAGGAGAAATCCAACCAGGTCGCGTAGCAGCTCTCTCTTCTGTGAAGTCCAGTGGATTCTCATTCAGCATCAGCGTACGTTCTAATCGATTAACAATGAATCAATTACAAAATTTATACTTCGTATAATGTTCTATACCTCCTTTTTCCTCTACAGTTCACATACGATAACAAGGACTATATGGCTCAATTAACAATCAATTATAAAACAGAAGAGTTGTCGGTTATTGCTTGTGAAGCTCGCGATGGCTATGATACCTCACTCTTGGTAGGTGATAATTTACTCTCCTCCTCCCTTGTTTTTGTACATTGCTTGAAGTGAATTAATCTTCTTTTTATTTAAACTTTTCAGAATCTTGGACTGCGTTGTTCCCGCCGACTTGGACATATCGATTTAACTATCTACTGTCCCTACTGGCTTGTCAATAAAACCGGACTTCCGCTCACCTATAAGGTAACTGCCATTCATACTTTGCCTCCGTGTCGTCCACTTTTGTCTAATTTTATTAATTTGCGCCTCCTCTATTAGCATACACCCCTGTTAAATGTAAGTTTTAAACCAATTTCAATCATGGAACAATTTTTATCAGAAATTAGTAGCACTACACCAATCATTGCGACTCAATTTCATATCATAGGTCGAATTTTTTCGCTAGTTCTCTCTTACTCTTTGAGAAGGAGTTGTGTTTTTTTCACCACGATTATATCCTCCCTTCAGGCTTCGAAAGTAGATCGTTCTAGGTGTTGTTCTTCATGTTCTGGAATTCTCGCTGCTTTGGTTCCGTCAATAGCTCCGTCGCATTTCTGTTCTGTGAGTTGTCACCAGATTATAGAGACACATTTCCCTAAACACATACCTATACACACATGTGAAATATGACTCGCTTCACGTTTGCACGCCCGGAATCGGTGTTTTTAATCGATAAAAATTCTTCTTATAGTTCTTTAACAAATTGCCGCGATCGAGGCTTAAAAATCTCTTTAAGAGAGTAAGTCTGCTATGATTTGGCGTCTTTGTGAAATGAGTAGCTTATTTTTAACTGAATGACAAAGTCGCTTTCGTTGCATTATCCCCTTTCCCCTTATTTGGATTCTTTTCCTTCTGTGTTCATCGTTGCGGTTCTTAACAGTTCTCTGTTTTATGTCTTTACACAGGAGGCATTGGAGGCTAAGTGTTTATTTTATCATCGTATTTGAAGTTGAATTTCTTTTTATAGGACCAAAATGAGGCGGAAATCTTCCACCCGGCCGACTTTTCTGGAGTTCTTCTCTTCTCGGTCACCTCTAAGACTTCGATATTTCAGCAAAAGGTATTTTTTTAAAATAACTACTTATAAGCTTAGTCAGTAACAGTAGTAGGTTCCTCGGTTAGAAGCTACTAGTCGTCTAATTTCATTCTGGAATGTAGCACCTAGAATTAGATCTTCCAATAAAAGGGTTAAGTTCTGTCTTATGTTTAGCGCTTCTAATGTCGATTAATTTATTGAATATAATTTCCTACTATTTAAATGAAATAGTCTACATCTAATTGATTGATTGACTAACTGATTTGAAAACGAAAGTGGCCAATAAGATGCTGCATTAATTCATGCGAGTTCAGGTGAAGAAGAATGGGTAAATTTAATGTCCGAGGAAGGATTTCCCTTCAATGAATATTTATGAGTTCACAGGACATTGAAAATTTTCTATAATGCCTCGTATTTGGATGCTCACAATATAAACAATTTGATCATTATTCTGAAGTGGCTGAAAGTCGAAGTCTCTTGTTTTTTTTCGATAGGATTGTATTTAGATGGGAATTTATACATTTCGCCAAAACTTTTTTATGCCACCAATAATACATGGAAGCTCTTAAATAATACTTCGAAAACATTGTGCCTTTAAACTAGAAAGAGATGAACGATTGTGACTTCGGTCCCTTTCCAGCCACAAAAATATATATACATATAAACCTTATTTTCTATAATGGGGGTGATTCAGAGTAGATTGAATGCATACTCTTGGAAATCCGAAATTTAGTCTTTTTTTGGTAAATAAGAGTTGATTTTGTGTGTGTCTTTAGTCACCCAGCCAACGGCAGTTGCACAATTTTTATATTATCGATCAGGGGGATACTGAAACTGAATCAGTCGGATCAAATAAGTCCTCGCACCACCATCACCACCACCACCATCACCCGTTCCACAGACCGTTCCACGGTGTTCATCACGGAATTCAACTGGCTCATAAAGTCAAGGTTGTGATCGCTGCTCTGTCATTCTCCTCACGAAAGCATGATTTTTACTTCCTTTTGCATGTCTGATTATTGAATAACCCCGCGTTCACGTCTCCTATCTTGTGTGTCGGCTTAATACATTCTTTTGCAGCACTTTTTTGTGTGCATGTCTTTTACTGCACCACGGAGTTTTGAAACTTGCACCTGGATTAACTTTTGCGGAGAAGTTGTCTTTAATTGTTACGTTACACACTGGGAAAAAATAGATAGTTGTCTTACTGTCCTATCCGCTTTGATTGAAGCATGTTTATCCCTCTATAAATGTATATTAATCCGAGCGGAGTGTCATTTTGACAAGTGATTGTCGAGCCCGTTTCTTCTAAAATGTTGTGTGTGTGTGTGTGTTTATCAATTAGTACCGTTGGTCATTCCATTAGATTGGCATGCACAAATGGGGCATCTAATTCGTAACCTCTGACTGCGTTGACAGGGATGCTAAGCCGGTGCACAGTGTCTCCATAGGAAAACCAGCTGATAGACACCATTAGAATGTAGGTTGTTCAATAAACTATTGAATCTCTGAGGTGTCATTTTTTTAAAGAAAAGATTTTTTAGACATTTCCTTCTTTCATATGCAAACCTTATTAAAACTGATTAACTGTAACCCAAAGTACCTTAGATTAAAGATTTCTGTATGATTAGCTAGTACCCTTTACGTTTGCTTGTAGTTCCATAGGTTTCTTCGACGCTTGAGCTTTCATGGAAAGGTACTAAGACCACACTCCTTTAGATCTTGGCTGCTAGCGAAATACAAGAAATTCTATCACAGATTCTTCCACCATGAAATTCATCGCTGCTGGCGAAACTGCCTCAAGAAACTGTTTCGAGTTAAGGTTATTGTTAATAGTTGTAATAGAAAAGTAGATTCGGTTAGTCTAATCTCACTCGCTCTTGCCCTCATTCATTACTCCCTTTCTTCAGAAGTGCAGTGCATGGAGATTCAATTTCAGTATGATTCGAATCACTACTATAATTCTAAATTGATATGCGTTTCCTATTAACTCCACTGTTGCCTAGTTTCTACTTATTGATTATCTGATTGGCAGATTGTTATGAAGACGAAGGATTCGCTTTGGTCGTCAAAGTTCTCCCTGGACACCGTTGGAAATTGGGGTCGTGTACATTGTGAAGGAACCCTTGGAAGGTCGTACGAGGTCAGTTTTACATCATCTTTGTTATCCATCAGATTTATGTTGTAAAGGTAAAAGTGATTTTTTTTCTTTCCAAGTCAATAATAAATGGGATCTACTTGAAATAACTCATTAAGTGGGCGCATGAATGATAATATTACTAATACCATCGCAAGTTTTCATTATGGGGAGGCGTTCGAATAAAGGGGAGATCACCAATAGACGGGTAGGGAAGTTACTACTCCACAAATTTCACATTACTTGAAATCGGAAGCATTGTCCATCGTCCACTTATTTGTCCTTATTTTCAAAAAGGGAAATTCACTTTATGATGTCGTAATGTTTAATCTTCATCATCTGATTCCCAGATTCATATATGGGATTATTTCCACTACCTTTAGTGCTCCTTGATGGGTTGACTTATTTCCATACTTGCTCATGCCACCCTGATTTATCTGTCTTTTTTCAACCGAGAGCAAAGTCCTACTAAAATCAGCTGTGACAAGTGGGCCAATTATTTATTTTGGCATTAGAAACCTCGAATTCTTCGTACAACGAAGGTGAAGATAGTGGATTTATAACAAATTTGTCTAACACCAATAATAATGTAATTGGAATTATCAGTGAGCGCTAATGGCATAGAAGTGAACTTCTACACCTACCAAGTCGAAGTTAGATAGGTGAGATGTTGGACGTTGTTTGTAGTGAGCGTTATATCTTTCTTGAGTGGAATCGAACAACTTGGAAGATCAACTATGAGTGGGTATACCTCGGAGCACTCCAGGTCCATATTGCTTGATTAAAACTCGCAACAAATTCACTAGCATTCATGTCAAAGCTACCGAAAAGGGAAAATTGGTCGAATAAACGTCAGAATTGGGTAATAGTTGAATACGTTTTGTCGAGACTTCCGGCATTATTTAGATGAAATTTCAAACTATGTTTTCAAGCCATGGAAATGCAACTACTCTTTGATGAAAAATATATTATCTAAAATTGTGATTTAATTGGCTTAATTAAATTTAAATTAAACAAAATGAATGGCTGAGTTTTTTCTTTATCGCGACGTTTTTTAAAAACACCAACGTTTATTTGTCAATAATCAAAGCTCATTTTTCATTACATTGTGGTGATGGAAGGTCGTATTTTACATATTTTTTACGGTTCTTCTAGCTTAAAAGAAATATTTATTTGAGTGGATTTTTCGGTTAATTTAGATCAGTGTCAAGATAGACCTTTCGACCTCTGGCCTCACAAAGATCATCACCTTCATGCCTTACTTTATGATTGTTAATAAAACATCGGTAAGGTTTATTTTCTGCCACATGTTTCTTTTCCCAAATATCGTATAAATAACGCCTTCTTTCCTCCTTTTAGATGACCTTAGAGTGTGCCCAAGTTAATAGCGCGTCAAAGAATGTTTCGGACACTTGGATATCTGTTGAGGCGGGTGATGTGAAGCCCTTTTGGCCGGCAGCCGGCGACACTCAAAGAATGCTCATGGTCTGTCGAATTAATCAAGAGGTCACAACTGATTACTTCCCTCTCTACGAGTCCAACACCGTTCTTCTAAAACTCCCCAAACCTGTGGGCTTCTACTTATTTACTTGTTATTAGTATTGTTATTACATTGCTTTCGAACTGTTGTCTTTTTAATTAGTACATTGGCCTCTATGCGGATGTCCAAACCACGGATGAGGCGACTGTGATTAAGTTACAACTCTACAAAGACGGAATGGCCCTAGTGCATATCATAAATGACCTGGACAGCAATCGTACAATCTCCTTCTTTCAGAAGTAAGCCAATTTCTTTGTTATTCCCTTCACTAGGGACACGAATATAACACATACACTGAACACCGGAGAGCAAATGTACTACACCTGGGATGATGCAACAAAACCTCGTCAATTCTTCATCTTTGCAGAGAATCAACAAAGCAAGCCCAAACATGTTGAAATTACGACTGATTGCAGTGAAACGTTTACAGTTGGAAAGTCTACCATTTATGCGGTTTCGTTCCTCTCGAAACTTCAACGAACCTTACTTTTGACAACGGATTCGGTTGTTGCTTCACTTTCAGCCAAGGTGAGTTAAATGCTATTGATCTCGTAATCGATATACGTTGGCAGCCTTGTAGTTATCTAAGTACCCGAAAATTGATATGTTAATGATCAATGCGTTATTGAAATAATAATAATAATAAGATGTCACCGCGGTTAACGTGCTCATCCATCAAGTCGGAAGTCATGAGATTAATTCTAGTTAGCAGAACTTGTGGAGAGAGGTGACAAAACTTATAAGAGCGGCTACAGAATACTTTTGTATATCCCAGTCAATTGATGTTGATCCTTTTCTCAACGGCCTTTTTGGAATAGGGGGTAAGACTGTCGTTAAGTGAACAGATAAATAAGTCAAATTTTTTAAGATTCAAACGAAACAAATAAGGTATGTTCCATAGAACTACATAACTGAGTCAGAAGAAGCATACGCATATACGAGATGTAGCTTATTGATTTTGATCTCAAAGCTCTCCATGCCTGTTTTCTGGTTTCTGTTTGGTTTTTCTTCAATTTTCCAGTCTGGAGAAATGGAATCGGTAACTGATCGCGTTTCGATTGTTCTTCAATCAATCGGCATTTCTCTGGTGGCTAATCAACTCCGCAAAGAAATCTGCTATATATCCATCCGCAGGTTCGTATTCCCTCCCTCCCGCCTTAAGCGATTAGATAAATCGCTTAGATATTCTCCACATTAAATTAGATCTTTCAATTTTTATGTTATAAATTGACAGCTCTGATGTAATCTGGAACAAAATGAAACGAGGTAACCGCTTGAAACCCCTGAAATCGGATGTTAGTGAGGCCTTGGAGAATTTTTACAGCACCTTCCTCTTAAAAATGTCTCAAGGTGAGGAGTTCCCAAAACGCGTAACCCTTCCTGACTCCATTCGACCGGTCACCACTGTGGACATGACCCAGATGGTTATGCTTGAACCCGATAACTGTTCCCTTCAACGCACCTTTGAGCCTGGAATTCAACTGCACTATCGAGCTTCTGCCAACCAAACGCAGATTCATGCCAAAATTTTCCGTGTTCAGGTGGACTCCCAGCGTTCAGATACTACCTTCCCAGTGGTCTTTACGCCCTATCCTCAACCTAATTCCGTTATTCTCGACTCTGGTAATGTTACTACCCTTCTTTTTTCTCAATACCAATTCATTTGGTTGATACTGATTATCTTTGCCTAGGTCCGAAACCCCTGGTTGAGATCCTGACGGTTATTTGCAAAACAACTGATGAGGAGGTCTACCGATTTAAGTAAGACTAGGCTCTATTTTGTGCTTATTTCTTCTCCTTCATGCCAATTTCTCTATATCTTTAGACGAGTGGATTGTTTGATCCAGGAAATGCAGTTTCAATTAGATCAAGGATTCCTCAATGACATGCTTGACTTTTTTGCTGGTAGTGTCACAGTTCCGGACGAGGTAGGACAACATTCCCCCTACTTTCCTTCTCCATTTTGTAAATTAAATTACTGTATTTTTATTTGTTCTAGGTTGAGGGTTTCATGACAGATCAAAAATTAACAGCTGGTGCTCTAGTTGATGCTCCTGTTGTGAAGGACGTCTTACAACCCGGCAGGGAATCGATTATTGATTATATTCACATATCTCCAATCAAGGTTAGTTAGTCAAATTTCCTATAACTCTACCTGGTGGTTTCTCAAGATCACATTTGTGTCTACCTTGTGCTACAGATGCACGTCAGTTTCTCGCTGGTTGGAAGTTCGGATAATAACATGCCGGGTGCCCTTCAAAGTGACGTTCTCAAGCTCTTCCTCCAGTCCTTGGGAGTTGCTTTAACGGATGTACAAGACGTTGTTTTCAAGTAAGTCTTGATTTCTTATGAGATTGTGTATTCCGCAGAGTAGCTCGTTATGGCCGTATTGAATATATAAGTCAGGATAATGAAATGCCTTTCTTAGGCTCATATTGACTGTTGATCAAGTTCTGATTAATGTCTCTTACAACAAACCCCATGGTGTCGGCTCATTCTGATACTGTGTTTGAATGAATCGTTAACTGCTAGTGTTCCTTGGCGGCGTAATGGTCAAAGAATTCATATGCCATGTCGGTGTCACGGATTGCGCAGTCAGCACGCTGAGTCCTACATTTCTTAGGTCAAATAAAAAAAATGTTTCGTCATTTAGAGAGACTGCTGCACGTCAGATCTGAAAGCTTTTTGTCTGTTTGACAGTTAAATATAAAGAGTTTTGTGTTCATATGTTTTCCTGAATTCATAATGACTAACTGTGGACTTCATTGTCTCTCAGCCGTTATGTTCGATAAAATCGCATTTGATTGGTATTGTTCTTTGAGTGAATCTTGAATTCCTGTCATCTAGTGAGACACTCATCGACGCGTCATATTAGTAGACCAACATAGCGGCAATTCCTAGCACACTTACCAATATTTATTTCTTGACTCTAGATTAGGCTACTTTGAGCGACGAGGTCGTATCATGTCTTTCTCGAAGATTCTAGCAGAAATGAGCCGTCATTACATCAACCAGGCCATCAAACAAACTTATGTGCTCATTTTCGGACTGGATGTGATTGGTAATCCCTTCGGGGTCATTCGTGGAATGGCCCAGGGTGTTGAAGACCTTTTCTATGAACCCGTTAAGGTAAGCTCCATTGTTTGGCCGGGACCATTCTCGAGAAAGAAAGTGATTGTTATAAGTTTCTTTTTTCATCCTTTTCTAGGGAGCTGTGGTTGGAACCGAAGAATTTGCTGAAGGCGTAAAGTTGGGTGTCAAGAGTCTTTTCGGCCATACTGTTGGTAAGTGCGTCTTATACCAGGTTGTTACAGAAGTTCTGTCCAATTTTTTTGCGATGTGTTTAGGGCACGATTACTTCAATTTAGATTGTTAATGTTGTATGCTTCTCATTGGTAATTAATGAAATATTATTTCTTCTTTCTGATTAGGTGATAATTACCGTTATTTATAACTACTTCTAGCCCTAAATAAAGTTCATATTAGGCATATTTTACTGTTTCAATTTCATCAAAGAACCTCGGCAAGATCAGCAGCAGCAAAAACACCCAAAGACACTTCTGGAAATGACGTTGTGAGTGATGAGACCTGCAGAAGGTGGTTTTCACCTTTCAAAAAGCCTGAAGGGAGAACCGAGAGCAGGATGCTCGAAAAACTCATTTCTGAGCAATTGCAAGTTGCCACTGATGAAAATCCAACCTGCACTACTAAAGAACTGAGCAAAATCTTTAACGTAAGCCGCCATATGACCATATATAGGGAAATGAAAAGACTTGGCTAGGAAAGTCTCAAAGGCTGGGAAATGCCCTCTCCTCCTCCACACGATTTGTCAGAAATCAACAAGCAACAGCGTGTGACCTGTCGTGTTTCACTGCGTTCCCGTGAACTTCAAGCGCCTTTTTTAAACCGAATTATAACTGACAGCGACGAGAAGTGGTGGATCCTTTACAACAATGTTAAGCGCAAAAGACAGTGACTAAGTCGTGCTTCAAAGCCAATTCCGCAACCGAGAAGTGGACTGTGTGTATGGTGGGATTTGAAGGGAATTGTTTATGATGAACTAATGGATGACAATCAAACAATAACATCTGAAGTTTACTGCCAGGAGCTAACTCGTTTAAAATCAGTTAACGGCAGGAAAAACGGCCTTCTTTGATCGATCGAAAAGGAGTGATTCTGTACCATGACAATGCCAGAAGTCATGCATCACCCACCATATTCTCCCCATCTTGCACCAACCGAATTTCACCTTTTCAGGGGCTTACAGAATCATTTAATGGGACAAAGATTTACTTCAAGTGAAGAGGTCGAAATGAAGCTAGTTTCTTGTTTTGAGTTCAAAGTGGCTAAATTCTATGAAGAAGGAGTGAGGAAGCTTGTGGCAAGATGGAAAGATGTAATTAATAAAAATGGTGACTATGTTGAACACTAAACAAATGTATTTTTGACAAAATTGTCACTTTAATTCAAATCAAAACAACGGACAGAACTTCTGTTACAAACTGGTATATCTAAATGCAATGCTTTGAATAAGGGTGTCATTGTTTAGCATTGTAGAATGCTTAGGACATCACGTAAAGCATAGGATTAATATGAAATTTTATTAAACCGAATTTTTGATTGGCTGATTTATATTGTTGAACGATTCCTTGATGCCAAAATCGACAGATTAATTGCATTAAATGAATTTAGTAGCTACCGCACGACGCACAGATAGCCATAAGTGTCACGTATGCCAAAATTAAATGAGAAAAACTTATAATTCCATTCCCTCTTTCCTATTTCGATTCAAGTTTCGAGTGCTTACCGTATTTATAGGTGGTGCTGCCGGTGCAATGTCGCGTATCACGGGTACACTGGGCAAGGGAGTGGCCGCTCTCACAATGGACGATGATTACAAACGTCGACGTCGTGAGGATATGACTCGGGCTCCTGAAAACTTTGGCGCTGGAGTTGCTCGAGGTGGCAAGGGACTGGTCATGGTAAGTGGCAGAACTTTCAAATCGGTGGTGTTTCCGCAAGAAAATAGACATCGGAATATTACTTATTATCAGTGGTTAAAAACAAATTTTTCATGTCTGTTAATAAAATTAATACTTGCATTAAAACATAAGGTTGCTGTATTTCCTTTTTATTTACATTTAGAAGCGAGGAGGGTCCGTTTAATTTACCAATTATTCTTAAAACATGGATTAGTTATTTTGTCCAAATTTGAGACCAAGGTCAAATTTGTCTTATCATTCTCGAGGGGTCATTGCGGTTGGCCGGAAATTTGTCCTTCCTATTGGTAGAATATGCTTCTTTAAATGGTGTGGAGGCATCTTAAATGCTCTTCTTTATAAGCAGTGAAGTGCGTATTGACAAATATGAGATTTCGTTATTAATAGGATTTGACCCGGGACCCACGCGGTCTGAAAGTCGTTTGTCATTCTTATATGTCCGCGCGTTCAGTTCTTGACGTCTTAACAGCTTGTTTGGACTAAATTATCGTCCACTCGGTGTGTTTTCGACCTTGCATCATTAATTGTTATGAAATTCGTTTTCATTTTTAGTTTCTTATGGGTGAATCTTTTCGGTCTGCTTTCTACAACTCCTGCGCTCTCTAGTCAATTTTAGTTTTATTATAACAGCCACCAACGAGTTTTATGGAGGACGCGGGTTTAGGAGTTCCAACTGTAGACTTTTTGAAAGAAGAAAGTTTACTTGACGATGATTTTTCCTACTTGATAAGTCTAATTTTAGTTTTAATTCCGATATGACCCTATAATTTTGTATAATTTGCCCAAGTCCTGTTCCTGACGTATGATGGTTGTACTTCCTTGTCTTTGTGCTGTAGCAATATGCACAAAACCGACTGATTTGTTCTAATGCTGCTGTTAAATTACGAGGACTTTTAGAGGGAATAAGAAAATAATATCACTACACTTTTCTTCAAGATTTTTGGCATTTCAAGCTGTCCTCATTTAGAAGTTCAGTTGTTGAGTTGGTCTCACAATTTCTCGTTTGTTGATCAAGTTGGTGAAGCAAATATAATTTTTTCAACAGCGCTATTGTTAAAATCGATAATCGGAGAATGAAGAAAAGATGTTATAAGCGGTGACATTTTGACAGGATACAAACTCATCAAATAGGTTGAGAGAGACGCAACAAACTCGAATCTTTATTCAAAAAATGCGAATTTGCGCACGCTTATGCTTACTTGATTCCTGTTCTTCTTATAGGGAGTAGTTGGAGGTGTAACGGGCATTTTCACACAGCCCATCTCTGGTGCAAAGAAAGAGGGCGTGGAGGGTTTCTTCAAGGGTCTTGGAAAAGGTCTCATCGGTACCGTGACCCGACCTGTCTCTGGTGTGGTTGACTTCGCTAGCACTTCTTTCGAAGGTATCAGAAGGTAAGCAGTTGCTTCTCAGGTCTCTCTCCACCCCCTCCCCTCTTTGAATCACCGCCTGCCACTTGCTCATTTATCTACTTTCTTTAGAGCTACGTCGACATCTAAAGAAGTTCTTCCAGTTCGCCCTCCACGCTTTATTCATTTGGATGGTGTTATTCGACCCTACGATCGATGTGAAGCTGAAGGCAATGTCATTCTTAGCGTAGGTTGTCCTTTACTACTTAAATCACTCATTGTATTTTTATTGCATACTACTTGGAACCATTTCAGCGACTTCACAATCGGGCTCCTACTGAGGAATATGTGTTCCATATTCCTCTGAAGAAAAATAAAGGTGCCTGCTTGCTAACCAATGAGTAAGTCTTTTTGTGTGCTCTATTTTTTACACATTTGAATAAAATTGATTTGCGTATACTCTGTAACTAGGCGAATAATTCTGGTTACCGTTAATGACATTCTGGGAAGTTGTTCAATAGACTGGCAGGTTCCATTATCACATCTACGCGGTGTGCCTCGTACAAATGACAACGGTTTGGGCTTGATTCTGGAAAAGGCTTCCAAAGGAAATTTATTCAATAGTCCCACTAACCTCAAACAAATTGAATGTTCCCCTGACAACGCCTCGGTATGCCTTCCACCTTAATAATTAATTAGTAATTAATAATAATAATAATTCTTTTCCCTTATCATTTTAGCGCATGCTCTCGAAAATTCGCAATTTGATGGAAGCAGGTTCGAGCATAACACGCGAGAGCGAGGCTTCTCTTCCGGCATCTTTAGATCTTGAAGTTGACTAACCTTCACCTTGATTATTTTATTTCCTCCGCCCTCCTTGTTTATTGGTTTTCACCTGCCCTTGAACCCAGCTATTTCATATTTCAAATAAAAGTAAATATCCCATAATGTTATAGAACTCTGTTTTTTTTAATTTAGCCATTTTTACAAGATTCGAAAGCTTAGATTTTTATGTCAAGTTCCCATGGGAGAAGTCAAGTCAAGAGCATGAAGGTCCACAAAGGAAGGAAAGATGGATTAGTTGGTCAGGAAGCAGTAAGGGGTATAAAAGTGGAGAGAATCTGCCATCCCACTACTTTTTGTCCAAAGTAGCACTAAACCAGAGCTGAGTATATCTAGAGTAAGATCTTTTCATTTGTCTTCTCTTCACTTATAGTGGTCTGCGTTCTGGCAAGTGAACCCGTACTATCTGGCGAAATTGCCGTCTTAGCCTACTTCTAAATTATCGGTAGCAATGTGTTTGGTGGCTTACAACTTTTATTCCTATGTAAGGACTTTGATAAATCGATAAATTATCTCGGAGATGAAATCCTTCAAGCTGTTTGATCACACTTCTAGATTTGGCTAGCTTTGCTTAATTACCACATTTTTTAAATTATCGATTTGTCAAACACTCATCTGCTATACGTGATATTCCTTTTCCTCCTATTGGCTGAACTCTAACCAGGATGTTCTCTCGTAGTCCTTCTCATTTAATCTTCAACAGACTTGAGTAGCAGTAAGAATGTTGATGGACATCGATGGGTCAAAGCTTTATTGAGTTACTACAACGGCAATTGACAGACAGGTCGAGAGGAAGTCAAAGTGTTGGTGATCTGTAATCGATGAAATAGTAGCATGACAAAGTAGTGCAGAGAGTTGCCTGCAAAGTTGTGTCAAAGAGAGCCCGATTTTGAGAGAACCCAATGGCTACTGACAAGGTGAAAAACTAGTTATTAAATATCATTCTTTACAAAATTGATATTATATTTTATTTGTAGAACGCTTAAGCCTTAAATAGTTTGTGTGAACTAATATGAATTACAATATACTGAACAAAGTTTAAAAAACTTTGATAATTTTCCGCCATGATAATTTGCACAAATATCGTTACAGTACTGGGGAAGGATTGAGAAGAACCTAAAATTTGCTTATTAGTTAAGATATTCAGAAGAAACGGTAGGAAAGGAGTGGGTTATTAAGGAATAAATAAAGGATTATTTAGTGATGCTATTCGAAGAGTTTTCCAAAATTATGAGTATGAAAGCGGAAACATCGCATGTTTCCTTCTGCGAATCCGTGGTTCTACAAGTTAATGAATTTCACTATGACTCAGAAGTAAATCGAGCATTTGCTAGTTGGTTTGAAAAATGTGAAGATATTTTCCAAAGTGATATAGTCAATATCACAGGCATTGAAAAAGTCGGGCTGTTGTTACGGCAGTTAGAAACTGCTTAAAATGAAAGACTCAGATGTTACATTAATACAAGAACGAATTAGGATCTGATGTTTGATGAAATTGTCTTAATTCTCTCCGAATCATTTGGTGATATGTATTCTAAACCCCAAAGGCGTTTTGAACCTCTCTCCCTCTCTGTCTCTCGTAAGGCACCATGTTTATCAGCAAATTAGATCAACCTGATCCAACAAGTTGACGGCGTTAGAGTCCACTGTTGATCAGGTCCTAAGAACACCGTGGGGTATCTCCGATGTCGAAACCATAATCTTAAGGTCTGGTTGACCCACGGTGGAAAATACCTACAAAGAAACTTCAGATTTCAAGGTTGAAATAAGGAAATGAAATGAATGAAGTAAATAATGGAGACTTCCACTGAAAACTATCCAGATTGTTGCTTTCTCAGCCGTGCGAATTCCAATATCAAATGATATGAAGAAGAATAAAGGGATGAGAAAAAAGAGGAGCTGGCAGTTCTAACCAATGCGCCGAGCATTTAGCTAATTACCAGAATGAGGTTAATATGTGGGGGTTTGATAACAGTGAAAATTGTTAAAAAGCTTAAATACCGAGAGATAAGTCTCAAACGCAAGTGTGTAAAAAAGGCGGAATACTTGTTAAAATAAAAGCTGGGGTAATAATTCAACGTAAATTTGAAATACTACCATTGCAAAGGCTTGAATAAGTAAAAACAAACAATTAAAATACGGGTGACGAAGGTAGTATATGATAAGACAAATAAAGCGATTAGTGCTTATAAGTATTGTTGAGAAGTAAAATCGTTTAAGACATTAAGGTATCCAAGGTGTCTGTGCATGCTGGAGAACAGCTAATATATATCAAGATATACAGATGGATGAACATTAAGTTAATATGACATAATCATTTTGTCACCCATTATGCTACTTATGTTGGTAGTATGTAATTCAATAATTAGAAATAGAGTTGATTATAGGGTCGAGGCTTATACCCCCTAAATAAAAACAATAACTAAAAATGAAAAATTCTCACTTTTAAAAATATTGTTTTGTTTTAGGGATCAGAAATTTATTTTGATAATTTACGAGGCTTTATTATATAAATATTTAATTAGATGTAATTATAAGCTTGTTAATCGATTTATCATTATGGAAATTTGCCCTATATTAGTAGACCAATAAATTACCAAGGCTATTATTATTATTATATTTTAGCCCAAGTGCGCGCAAGTTCGCCTCATATTCTTTCAAGAGTATTTACATGTTGTTTGCGTCAAACATATACATTTTGATATTATTGATTTGGATCTTTGTAATTCTCGTTGTTTGTTGTTAATATGAGTGTCTCTCGTCACTAGTTTTTCATATGACACCTAATACGTAATTAATCAAAAGTTGTAGAAACTATCATTTATTACTCACCACTATTTAGGCTACGCGGTTACCTTATAGCTGTAGTGGAGCACCTTGCTATTGCTTTGTTATATCTTTTCGCTTCTGTTAGTCATTAGTCTGATACAGCCTTTTTTGTCATCAATTATGAATTGTAAGTTTATTTTCTCGTGCTACAGGAAATCTTTGGAATTTGGAAACTTCGATTCTACATTTCCAATATCTCTCTTCAGGAGACGCGATCTAGCTTACCGTGTAATGTCAGTCGGTGAAGGTTCGTACCACAAGTGTTTGGAAAGTAAATATCAAGATTCATTTCGCCAAATTCCAGCCGATTCGGCCAAATTTATTTCTTCTCCATCTCAGTCTTTAACAGCTCCATCTTCACATTACGTTCAATCTCCAGAGCAACAGGGAATACCAATCAATTACCAGAGCCACAACTACAACCATCACCCTCGTTTCAATTGTCACCCCAATTCCGGAGGAAATTTTTCTGTCAGTGAAAACGACTCAGCTGTTCAACTCTCTGCAGATTATAGCAACCCTAATCCCCTTAACGATCTTGATTTCCAACTCATGAATATCGATCAGAATATGTCACCTTCTTCTGGCATCACATCAGTGTGTTTCTTCTCTTTTCTCTTCCATTTGTTTTTAATTTTTTAAAATCTTATGTATTGATTTTTTTCCGTTTTTTGCTTTAGCCAATGGATCTGGGTTTTACAAATATTGGTGATGAGCAGAGTATTGACAATATTGACCTCAATAATATAACTCCCTCCATTAAACTCGCCTCTTCTGTAAGTTCAGTGGATTCAATTCTTTTGTCTTTTTTATCAATGCATGTCCTTTTTGTCATTCATTCTTTTAATTCATGTATTAATCTAGAGACTTATCTTATTTGCTCATGAAAATAAAATATCCTAATCTGGTACGTCTCGCAGAATATTAAATAATTACATTTCTCAGTTGTTTACTATACGAGGCTTTTGTTATGATCTTTCTAAGTCTCTCAAACTTGTTTTATCTTGACGAATTCATATCATGTATGGATTTCAATAGCCACAGTATCTTCTATTCTCTTCCTTAATTTTTAATGCTTCACATCTATTTTGCATCATGCTCTGTCCATCAAAGTAAACATTATAACTGTCGTTAGATGGCACCATTTATTATCTGGGCTCTAGTAGTTTTTGAAAATCCAGTGGTAAGAATGCTCGATATTATTCGAACCAAGAGTCTGGAGAGTAGCTTTCCTGAGCTCTCACTTTTCTGGCTTATAATAATCTTGATTACACAACAAGATAGGGAGAAGGCAAGATAATGGTGAGTGGGGAGATTTATTGAGAAGAATCTGAAGCTATTAGAGGGAAATTGCAGTCAAATTCTGTCTTAAATCGAAGGTGAATACTATATAGTTGTTAGAGTACGATAAACAACTCCACGGGTTTAAAGATGAAGTTAGTTGATGGCATTATAAGCATTCCACCCCCACACACCTTTTGCCTTAAATTAAGTCTCAACGTCTTTCTGTCTTTCATTAATGTAGCTCACTCTCCTTGGTCCGAGTGATTATTCATCAGGTAGTGGTGGTGGGAACGGCAACCCCCGTCAACAGCAAACAACCAGCGGCAGTAGCGGAGGTGGAGGTACATATGAAAATGAGATGCCCTCAGCCTCTTGTCCTACGGAGAACAGTGGTGCGGCGTATCCTGCCACTTCATCGGGGAGGGGACCCTTCGAGAGTCCCAATGGCGCTCTCAACATACCCAGACCCGCCAACGCAGGTGGGGGTAGTGGCGCTGGAAATGCCTCTGGCGGAAGTGGAGCAAGCAGTGTAACCGGCACTTGGGGTGGCGGTAGTTCTCTGGCCAGTCTCTCTGGCGCCCCCAACATTGCTGTAATGCAGGGCAGCAACCCCGTCGCTTCGACTGTGGCAGCGATCGCCGGTGCTGACAACCAACGTGTCGCCATGATGCGAGCTCGTTCCAAGAAGGATAGCCACAATAGAAGTAAGTTTGTTTACGGCTACCACTTATACCTTCAAAATGGTAAATGGGTGGCTGTTCAACGAGAGTGGTATTTGATTTTCTGGAACGACTATTCTTTATTTAGTCGTCATTTATGTTTATGGGCTTCGGTTTCCATTTCCAATGTTTAAGCATTAACCTGCAATTACTTAGACATCAGGTTTAATGCTCTACTAATTTCTGACGCTAAAGTCCCATGTATAAAATAATGTTCAAGACTCAAGTTAGACTAAAGCGCGCTAAGAATGTGGAAGGAGGATAAATGATAACCTATGATAATTTGGTTTCTCTTCATGTGATAATAACTGGCAAATGCATAATTGTTCTCTCAGAAGCCAAGAAGTGGTGTCACTGGTCTTTAATTTTTATGAAAACTAAACTTCAAGTATCTCAGGTCATGAAGTGACCCTCAATACTTACCTATCACAATTTGATCAGCATGTTTTCTAATCTGAGGCTTTTGAATTTTGATCAGTTCAAGAATGAATCTTCGAGAATCTTTACCTCTCCTATCTTTAATGGGAAAACTGTTTGCTATTCTGTTCGTTGAGTGTTAAGTTACTGTACGGCTTCGTTACCATCAAAGTGAGGGATTTGAATCCATATCACTTACTATCATTTTGCTCCTTACGTATAGGAAGGATAGAAATCGAAGAGGCAGATGCATTATTTCCCGAATCTGAGTTTTCATAGAAAATCACCTTTCTATTTTAAGTTGAAATTCTTATTTTCTGTGTAAGATATAATTGATGGTCCATTTTATTCTGAAGTTAGTTTAAAGTATCTCAAATTGGCACCTAAGGACAGGGAATGCCTAAGTCCTAACTTTGTAATAAGTTTATGGCCTGCAGTACTTGATATTCATCAATAAAAAAAATGTAGAAGTGTGCTCTTACGTCAAGCTTTATGCTCAATACTCGTTGAGCTGCGTTAACTCTTGCTAAGTTAATTGCTCTTGGTCTTAATTTTACAGGGATGACATTTTGATGGATGGCATCTCAACTGCGCTTCTCTTTATTGAGGTCGAAAACTAAGGTGGACAGTCAGTTGTTATCTCATTTAATTGTAAAAAATAACTCTTAAGTCAAGTGAGGTAAATTTCTAAGTCCATTAGAATAAGTGTTACCAATAATTAATTTCGCTACAGAGAGGGTATTTCGGAGCTCGCATTTACCAGTAGTCTATGACCGTAATTAATTAGTACGATGTGCCATTTACATCACTAAATGTGGACCCATGAAAATCGATCTTGTGATCTCTGATTTAACAGGGAAATGCTTTTCATTGTTCATATTGGGCTGAGAAATAGCATCCTGGAACCACTTTGTTGAGATGCTCGCAATCTTTTACTTTTAGCCAGTACGGTTAGTCATCCTGACCTCTAACTTGGCAGATGTGCAACGGTTGACCGCAATATGATCGGTACAAGACCCTGTTCTCATTTTGCACGTACCTAAATGCATTGTATATTATTGAATATGTGCGTTACTTTATGTATATGCACCACTGACCGTTTGCTACCACAACAGTATTAATTAATCTATATACCAGGCAGAAATGAATATCGGCCTTTGTGGTGCTTAGAGAATAGAGGGTTTAACTAGTGGATTTATTATGCCTAAATAAATGTACGGCGAAATCTTCTCTAAGATACTAAATTTTATGAACGATAATATGTTGAACAGACTACCCTACCTTTCTCCCTATCATGAGGCTAGGTTGTAGAAAAAGTATAATTTCATTTAATTTCAGAGTAGTTGCCCTTGTTCTGCAGAAGTCAATTCGATTATGTTTTACATTGTCCTCATCTTTGTGTCTCGCTTATTAATTTTTTCTCTTCCGCTTCACATAGCTGCAAACACGATTCGTTTTAAGTAGAGGGATTAAGACTGTAACTTCCTTGACTCTCTCTCTCCATCCATTCCAGAAACGGGGTAACTATGCCCCATTAGTTATTGTCTTGTATCATTTAAGGAGAGGCCTACCGCTGCAGCGAGACTATGTCGCCGTGCTGGTATCTCATGGTCATTTCAAGGTCGCTCGTAGACGCTTTCACATCTTGCGCACATCTTGCATCTGTACATGGACATATTCGTAGACTACGTGTTTAACTGTTCAGCACAGACAAAAAAGCACGTGACTATTTGGATATCGAGAGGGAGAGAGAGGGGGGGGGGAGAGAGTGATAAACGCAGCAACATTTCGTGAAGACGGTTTTAGTGCGGTAAACAACCCCCTATCCTGACCCGGAAGATGCATACAAAGGTCTGATTACGACTGTGTTTTCTTTCCAATCCTCACATTCATTCATAATTGGTTTTTATGGGGGTGGTTTTATAATTATATGCTGGGCTAATAGCCACTGTGCGTTATGGTTACTCTCTTCTGCTGGGTGTTTATGTTTATCCTAATCGCGCTCGCTCAGTGCGTTATTTTAGAAGATAATTAGGGTTATTTTATACCCCATTCCCGCTCACTCTAATCCTGCCATTTGGGAAACGCCGGGGAAAATTAAGCCCCATGATAGCAACATGCAAATTCCGTGTTATTTTATCCAGATCCACGTATTATGCATTGTTACGACTTAAGTATGTATTTATAAAGGATTAAGTGGAGATGGGGGAGCAAGCAATGAGAAATGCCCCTCAGAATGTAATGCCGGTGGCAATTTGCTATTCAGCTCCATTATCCCCCTCTAATTAATGGTAACACTCACTGAGATGCTTACCCCTTTATCGTACAATTGCCTTAGGGACTGTTGAAGGTTGAAAAAAACCTAGTACTAACTCCTACTCGAGCTCTCTTGGCTTACAAGGGTGTAAGCAAGAAATTGGCCGTGCAATCACTTTCCTTGTTTCTTGCGCTCCCGGATGTGTAATTTCGTCTAATTAGTGAAAATTCAAAGCAGTTCAACGAAATGTAGAGGAAATATTTTCGTGAACATGAACTTCTGAATTAAATGCTACAAGTCTAAGCTGAAAATGAATAATGTAATGAAGAGAAAGGTTTTTATTGAATCTCGCAGAGTTCTTCAACTTACTAGATTTTGTGAGTCATGCATCCTTTTGTTTAATTCATATTCTCGATACTATTTTTAAATAAACGAACGTTATTGTTCCTGAAAATTCCACATCTAATTTTCTTACATTTTCTCGTTTAATTACGTAATATTTTGAAAACCGTTTTGTTATATTTATTATGCTTAAGCTAATGGAAAGAAAGTGCTCTTCGATACCCGTATTGAGCTGAGAATATGACGTTGTTCTATTATTAACGAGGTCTTTTAAATCACTGGCAGGCGTTGAACCATGGAGGTATCGTCGGCGCACATCGTTGTCCTAGCCTAATCGACGTTAAACCGGTCATGGTTTATAGTAATTATGTATTTATACTATCCATCAAGTTAAACTCTGCCTCCTGTGGCTCCTATCCGAAGAGAAGATGGGAGATGATTCGTTATTTCAAACCACGGTTTCTCTTCGTCCCTTAATTAAGCAACTACAGCAGTTTATACAGACTGTCTGGATATGGAGACTTATTATTTTTCTGACAATGGAGTGATTTTATTACCAGGTACACAGTAACGAAATATCACCAATCTCTGTTGCACACTGATGTACACTCTGGATGAAGCTGATTTATGTGAACTAGCTTCACATTAGTTGAAATAAACCAAGTTTTCCTGTACGCGTAGGGGAATGCATAGCTGGCCAGGAAGCCTAGTAGTAGAACCCGTGTGGATATGGTTCGCCCTTACTCTTACAAGCATGAAGACCAGCTGCTTGAGACCAGCGATTGTTAAGCTCATCCTTCCATATATCATATCTGAAATTGGAATGAAAACATCTCCTGAAACTTAAGATGGTGGTCAATACTTTCTTTTACTTTATACTAAAACTGTATTTTTTTATTTTATAACATTTGTTCACTATTATCTTTTAAATGACCGTAAGTTCGCTTTGAATGTTGTCGGTTTTGAAATATAGCTTTCTCCCACGTAGCCATTCTGCTCCCATAATCCCTTAGGTTGTTTAATAATAAAAAAAACCATCCTTCTTTATAAGATGGATGTACGTCCGCTTTTATTGTGTTGATTTCAACTTAACTTATCTTATTAGTTTGCTTTTTTTACGTTTATTAATCTGAAAAAGGTGCTCAAACGTTTAATTTGATGCGTTTTTATTCACCATTTTTTAGTTGAGAGAAAGCGTCGCGATTACATCAACTGCCAAATCACCGAACTGGGCAATCTACTCCCCGAGGAGATGTTCAGAGAGAAGTAAGCACCCCATCATCATTTCCTTTCTCGCCATTATTTCTTCACTCATGGTTATTTTTAATTGTCCTCTTATTTATAAGCATAAACACATGTGAAGTTTTAAAATTCTTAATTTTTGGGAGAGTGTAAGAGAATTTGGCCTGCTTCCTCTTATTTTGTTACTTAGCCCGAATTAAGTAACGAACACGTCAAAGTAATCGTTTAGAGTTGGATATATTTCCTCTCAAAAGTTGTAAGAAGTTGAGAATGCCACCTTTTGTAAGACTTGAAGCATTCAGAAATTGAGAACTCGAAATCTTACTTTTGGTGGACATCTATCTTTTTGACGTTGCAAGAGCATTGTTTTCTAATCTGAAGTTATTGTTCTTGTTCCATTTCTCTCAAGCTTGGATTTCAGGGTCTTAGAGACGGGAATCAACTTTGTTAGGTCGCATCAAAGACTTTCTAGCCACAACTTCTGGTTTTTGTTGATACTTGATGACTCACAAAGTTTCACTGTAAGATTTTTAAGTAAATCAAAAAGAATGCTTTTTTGTTGAGGTTTGACTTTGTGATTTCCCAAAGAAATCCCCTGGGCGAACCATTCCCAAGTTACGCCTCTGCGATTAGACGTCTTACTTATTTCTATTTTCCCTTAGTGTTTTAGGGTTGTTTTAACCTTCACCGGCAGGAAATATCAAGCATTACCTATCGATTCTTGATCATCATAGGTGATCCGTTTTATCTTGCCGCGATTCAGCCACACTCTCAGTGAGTTTTAAAAAAATTACGAAGCTATTGATCTCCTATCTTTTGTGATCTTCACCACAAACAAGGCTAGAAACGAGGAATAATATGTGACATGGAGATCTGCACTAGAAAAGGACAGAGAAGACGTGTATCTTGTCTAGTTAGCTTGAAAAAGTGTGTATGAGGTTAGAGGAGTGAGATACTAAACCAAAAATGGGGAGTTTAGGAATTGGAGTAACTTGAGGCTGCAGGTTTTAAACGAGGATGTCAATCTGTTTTTATAGAAGCTCTAAAGCAACAGCTCTTGAAACTGCACGCTGCGACTTCTGATCCCATCTCTTCGCACATCCAATCTTCAACATTTCGTGTTTGAACGTAGATGTGTTTAGCTAAAGTCAAATTTCCTTCATGCCTTTTAAACTTGGAATTTGAAGTAGGTCGTCGTTTGAATCTTTATCCAGACTAGGATGAATTTGAAAGTAAAAGTGCTATTCACGGATACAATTTCGCAGAGGGGCATTTTCTGTCGTCATTACTTCCCCCTTGTCCTATGCAGGCCTAACATCATTTGTCAAGGAATGTTCTGAACAGCCTTTAATTTCTTATCATAAATTGCTTTTTTCCTATAATCGCTTCAACTCAAGTTTGTCGTAAATTCATGTTTTAACACCCGACATTGTGTGTGCGCAAGAGGTTAGTCACTATAAGCAAATATATGATACCGCCTTCCAAAAACTGATCTTTAAGTTTGGCGCGTACCCATACGCGCCTATATGCGTGCGTGCAGTAGTATGCGTCTGGAAGGTAAACCAACAACCAGTGTCTGTCTGTCTCTCTCTAACCTTGAACACGCACCAATCACCGTTGAGATGGCGATAATAGCAATAGCAAAACTGCCTTTAGATAACGCGTTCTATTTCCTTGCTTGTCTGCCTTGTATTGAACTTTACTATCTCCCTCTTTCTCATTTGTTTGGGCATTCCTCTCCCCCCCCTTCCACTTCTTACTTTTATTGATTTGACCCGCACTGGAAACGCTTTAATTTGTCCTTGAGGTGTTCTCCCATTGCTAGGCCTTTTGTCGCACTAAATCCCTCAAAGTGCGGCTTCTAAAGACATTGCTTCCCGTAAAATTTTGTAGATTTAGGGGATCATTTCAAATGATTTAGGCTAACAACAGAATACCGTAGTTTTCAAACCCGATAGTGGACCAAAGTATATTGTTGAATGATGGAAATTCCAGATAGAGGGAAGAAGAAGGCAAAACGAAGGAGAGTTTGAGAACTCATCGTTTTTAAATAATACAGGCAAATTAGCGAGTCATTACAAGGGGAAATCGGGTGAAATCCAATATGCTGCAGTCACTCTGGTCAGCGATCGTACTCGGTTTACGCGGGCATGCAAAATTAAAAAATTTCGTTTAATTTAGAGAGGTATTTAGGGAGTTATCCTTCAAGTTGTAGAATATCAAATTTGAAGTGCAGGTAGGAGAGTTTTTCTACATTCCTAGCCTATCAATCGATTTATTACCAAAGTGGAAAATATTTATGAATTTCTAAGGGCATGTAAACACACACACGCACATACGCACACACATATAGAGTGCATTTTGGGTGATATAAGGTTCATTAGTCTTTAAAGGACATGGCAAGTTAACCTTGACGTATAAAGACGATTCATCCAGTTCTGATCCAAAGTCCACTTTGGTTGATCAAGATGTGCTCCCTTCAGTTTATCATGCACTTTGATGTTTCAAAGGTGATTTTACTATTTCCTTGATCGCATTCTACTGTGAATGTTGGCTGAAATGACTTATGTCGACGATTTGCCACCTTTCATTCCGATTTGCCCGATTCACGAAGCGCCTGTTTTTCTTAAGCTCCTGGAGCAGAGATGGTCCACTAAATTTAGTTAAAAGTGAATGGACCAATAAGAGACGGCTGCGAGTGCAATTCGATAAGAGATTTTAGACGGATAGTTAACTTGAAGAATATGCCGAAAAACAATTAAATTGAGGAAATTGATCAAAAGAAGAGCAGATCGTTCACTGTAAATTGACACCTTACTGGGCTTAATCTAGAAAATATAAATACCTTATTCATCATCTCATATGCTGGATGTGTTATATTCAAATTAAATGTTCGACAACCTAAATGACAGATTTCATTCCTCTGATGTGTGATAGACGTTTTCCTTACTTCCCTAAGTTATATTTTTAAATTGTCGAACTGATTTCTCCATCGCTGGTTCTTCACTCATCATCGTTACATCTCTATAGCACTTCAAACTTGATCATTTAAACCAAAGCTATTGTAATCTTCCAAAATGTATAATGATAATTTCAAAATTCATCTTAGAACAAGGGAGGGCATGCTTGAGTCAGTTGTAATCGTCTATCAATCAATGTAATTTAACTTTATAGCCACCTGCGCGCCTTGAACTCTTCCACATTATCTACCTACTGTCTTCATGTATACAGGATCGCTGTCTTTTGCGTTTGATAACCGCTCGTGTCCTTATTTACTCTAGATATCGACTCAATAGGATCAGGAGATGTTAGGATTGTGGGTGAATCGTCACTGTTAAGGTTCGTTCTTTCATTTCTATCGCCTCAGACTGTCTGGGTGACTAGCATTCGAAGACTATTTTCATCACATGTTTCTTCAGTGGAGACACCACTTTCTCGGCCAGCTATTCATTAAATTTACTTGATTCTCTTGTTGATTAATAGGCTTTACAATAATCTTTCATTTTGCACCTCGTTCAAGGATATGGGTCTTCCGCCCAATGGAAAGGATTGTGGTATCCATGTTGTCAATGTCTAGCCACGCTATTCTCATTGAGACAGTGATTTCGGTTTGACTGACCTCCCCTCTGTCGTCTATTTTGCCTGTCTGGAGTTGTCATCTAGTTAAGACGTGTTCTCGGGTTTTGTATAATACGCTATATGTGCAATTTCAGTAGTCTCAGTATGGAAAATAAGTAGTACCGTTTGGCCATCCAGGAATCTCGTAGGTCTTTACTCTCCAATGTCAAAAAGAAATGCATTAAAATTTGAATTCCTTGCTTTCTGATTGCATTTGTTTTGATTTTTTAATGGTAAATTTGATCTAATTTGGGTGTTATATGTTGTTTTTTGTAGTCAGAGTTGAGCAAAATTTTCCGGAAGATTTCACTTTTAACAGGCTTCTCAAGGGCAATAGCCACTTCTCACGTCTAGGTCTTTCTTTCTACCCTAATTCAAGTGCTCTGATAGATGAATTAACTGTCGAACTGATCACCTCAAAATGTCTCTTCCCCATTAAACGGGGTCTAGTCGTATCTTTTATGCAAATGAGAGACTTCGCGTCAAATAAGCGTTTTGTGTTAAGTGCGTTTTTACTATGATAATTCACTCTCCTGAAAAAAAATAGTGCATGTAGAGCAAATTGGAGCAAATTCTGGAACCCAAGTCCAATTACTAATGCAATAAACTTGCACAATAACACTAAATAATCAAGTGGATTTTTCCTACTCAATCGAAGCTATGAGTAGGATGGTGTCTGTTCTCCCTTTCATACAATAGTGACCTTCAGAGCGTAAAAGTACCAAGCTTCTTTGTGTTGCACAATTCATGTTGAAATTCGCGTCAACTGCATATGTGACCTTGAATGTCATTCACGAATCACGAGATTGCATTTTTTGTTTGACTACATGCTTTTTTTCGCCTGCTCTCTTAAACTATTTCCGGCAATTAGATCCTAATTTATTCCTGTTTCCTTGACCTTTTTGCTTACATGCATTTGAATTTGCTTTTGATCTACTTTTGGTTCACGGTTTATTGCTGCAGTCTACATTCAAGTTGGCTTAGTTGATCAGCAGTTTACTTAGTCAATCAGCTTGATTGATTAATTGTATGTTGCCATGGTCATATGTTTTGCCGATCATAAAATATAGAAATAAAAAAGTTTATTTTTTTGCAATTGATGCTAGGCGATACCCTGCACATAGAGATAATTACTTATTGTTTTAATTAAGCTATTTTATTGTTGAGCATTAATTAATGATGTAGAAATTAAATGACAATTCATTTAAATTCCTTCTTGAGGATTGTTCGTTCCTTTCTCGGGCCAAATAAATTTATAGATAAACTCTCCTTCTTTTTCTTGATAGTTTGTTTAGAAAAAGGGTTTACTTCGAAAGTGTCTCCTGTCTTATTTTATCTGGTTCTTTTTTAAGTGACTGCAAGAAGAACAAAGGAAGCATTCTCAAAAATTCGGTTGAATATATCTCAATTCTGCAGAAGGAAAATCAATGCTATAATAGCCTCTACAATGAAACTAATCTTGCCAGCACCCTTATTGAACGCATGATGAAGCGCATTCAGGCAAGTGTACTCCTACAACGCTTTGCCATTACTTTTTATTTAGTAGTATTGATTCCCCCTTTTTTTTCAGACCTTTGAATCAGTACTGCCACCGGAATATCTAGTTAAGGTGGCTTCAGAAGGCGTGGGAGAGTACCGTTCGGCATGGCAGGAGTGGAGCAAGGTGCACGAAATGAATCACCAAAAAATGGCTGTTGGAGGAACTACAGGCCACGGTGTTGGTGCTGCAGGTGCCACCGGAGTTTCCGTAGATACCAGCGAATCATCTCCTGGAATGTCCTCTGTCGGTAACAACGAAGATGGCTCATATCTTGATGCCAGAGGTAAGACTGATGTGTCGCTTTGAATTTTTTTCAAATTGTGTGATGTGCTGAACATCTTGCACCAATTACGATGCCAAGTAATTGTTTAATTGAATCAGTCACATTTATATAGCCTTATTTAGGTATGTCGGTGTTTCAAGTACCTTGATGTTTACTGAGATACTGGTAAAACATATTCTTGAAGAACTTATAAATCTTATAATTGACAAATTAAAGGCTCCTATGTAATGCTCCTATCTAAAGCCTGTCTAATGCATTCTTTGAATTCTCTGAAATCAGATACCATTATTTTATATCGGTAGACAAGAAGTTAAATTGTAGGGTGTCTCTTAAGTGTCCTTCAAAGTTATTTGCATAAAATTTTTCTATAAATGAGTTAAAACATCAGTACCACTTCTCTTTGTCATGACTTGCAACGGGTTCTCGAATCCATATCCTCTCTGTCGTAGTTTTGTGAAATTAACTTGTTAATTGATGGTTTATTCAACTGCTAGTTTCAAGTTGGTATCAGCAAACACAACGAGATCCAAATCTCTCTTTGTGGGGATAAAATCAGCCGCAATTTCCAGGGACGATAGTGATTATGAAATAGCACTCTTCACATATAAACGTCAGTTTTTTGGAGCCTAAAATTAGCTCCTTCGAGTCTTCAAAGGAAACCTCTCCTTTTCTGCCTCCAACATGAAGTGCTTATCTCATTTCTATCTAGTTATCGTGTTCTTTTTGCCTCTCTTTTGGGGCGGACTATGAATTCCAATCGGCTTGTGAGTGCTTTGTTTTTATTATTACAATCATTTTGTGCTGTGCGTAGCATTTAATTTGAAAAGACGTGTTTTTAGGACTCTCAACTTGGGCAGGAAGAGAAGCATTTTAAGTCCTACAACCAAGACTTCTACATAGATCCAAGCGTAGTTAAGGTCTCCTTAATCATTCCCTGTGATTTTTAGAGTGTTCGGTTGCAGTTTAACTTTGAAGATAAATGGGTGAAAGTTATAGTGGTGTTGCTTTTTAAGAGCGAAAGTTGTCATTCGTCTGCCTTTTCGTTATTCCTTTCAGTTGAAATTTGTTTGACTGTGTAGAAGTGGGCGTAAACGCGAATTGACCAAGTTAAAATTTTGGAGAGGGGAAGTGGTGCTAGTCTCATCTTTCGAGTTGCAGAGGCGTTAGTTGGTAGTCCGCCGGCTACCGAAATTTTTTCTTCTTGGTCTTATTTACGTTCTGTGGACATCTGTTCCCATTGGACCATCTGCTCCCTAATTGACTTAATCACTATTTATGCTTATCGCCGTCATAAAATCCAATAACTCATTACTTTCTCTTCTTATCTGAGCTCTGATGACAGCATACTCAGAATGTACTTCAGGAGAATTGGTCATGGTCTTTGCTGTGTTTCTGGCTGACCCACTCATTTACTTCTTACTGTAAAACTTTTCTAGTTGTCAGCGGCATGTTTAGAGTCAAGTTAGATGGAGGGCGTTTAAGACTCAACAGACAATCAACACGACTAGTCTATCCGGTCTATCGACGGCAATTATAGGGAAACGTTGCAATCAGTTTTTTTGTTTGAATGCGATAAAATAAGGGGGTGGGGATATGAAACTTTTCTCGCTTATAATTGTCAAAATACAAGGGTCTGCACTTCGCTGTTGATTAGTTAATCATTTTTACCGCAACAAATTAACAAACGTCTTTCCGATTGAGAAACTAGCACTTCGCTCTAGAACTCTGTGCGGAATTTTTCCAGACGTGCGTGTTGATCGTTATGCCACAGGCACACAGTTTTGCCTAACATATTCTCATTTTGATGAACATTTCTCTCATTTTTCTTCCGATTAATTCTAACCCTCCTACTTTTGTTCCATTTCCAAAGTTTGAGGCCTCGAAGGTACACTAATGCATTCATTTAATTCACTCACTCCTAGTGATTACTTTTACATTTGCTTTTTTATTCTTACATTGAAATCTGGTCGGACTGTTTTTTTTTCCCCAAAAAGTTAAATAAGGGCACTTAAATTGAAACTTTGTGCTAAAATACCAGGTCTTTTATGGTGCACAACCGTTTTACATGAGTCAAAAACTGCTCTCATCAGTTCAGAGTTCAATCTATTCCTCCGGTTTTTATTCCCCCATACAAAAATCTTGTTCACTATTTGGCGAATTTACTTGAGAAGTGATTTTTGTGCCGGTGGCACAGAAGCTCACGTTCTCTGAAGTCGTCGGTTTGATGTCAATCGACACACCCAGTTGGCAGGTAAGTCTTGGGTAAATAAGTGGGAGCACGATGTAAATGAAGTTTCTCACCAAAAAAAGGGGGGGGGGGGTTGTGCTCAACGATCCTATACCTCTACCCTTAAAATTAGTGCCGAAAAATTGCTTTCCTAAATAGGCCTCGGAGTTAAGATTAAAAAAGCCCAGTTTAAAAGAACGGTAATTTAATGACTGCTTAAACAAGCTATAACGTTCATGTTCATTTTATCAAAGTCCACGAACCTTGTAATTTGTTTTTCCCCCTTTATAGACAGAAAGATAATTTATGTATCTTCGTATAGGTAACAAGCACGTCATAGGCTCATTTTCTGGCGTAGTGGCGGTTGAGATAATTGATGTAGTGAATAATTGGAAAGTTTCAAAGTTCTGAGCAGAATTCGTTACTTAGGCGCTTGATTTACGGATTACTCTTCCTGTATGTGCTCGTATCTGTACCTGGTGCCATGTCACCACAGTAACCTTATCGATACTCTATATCCAAGTTGCTTATAAACACGGTAATTTACCTATAAAGCGCCAGGTAAGTGGAATTTTTTTCTAGGTCTAAGGATAGTGGACAGCGCAGATTATGTTTGTAGCTATTTGTCGTTTTTTCAGTGTCCACTTGGGTTTCTGTTAGTAACGACATGGTTACACGTTTTAGTTTTATGAAATTTATCTGTTGGCGTTTTCTAACACTTCTGGGATTGGAGATGACATCTACGTAGATAATATTTTAATCATCTTTCTCGTTCATTAAATACACAAAGTATTTATGGTCACTTCTATGTTGTTGAATCTCCCTCTAGGACTAGGCTTTCGTCAGAGAATGCCAAATTTTAGCAAAAGTTTGCTAATTCCATTAACGTGATACTTTGCATTTTACTTGGTTTGAAAGCTTTGAAGAGCTTCAATATGGTGATGCATAAATTAATATGGTCTTTACTTCAGGTGACATCTAAACCATGGATTGCTTCATGGAATTAGCGTTTGTCTATTTTCGTTGGGAGTAGATAGCTAATTATAGCTTTACTTTCCGCCAATTCTAGGTGATTCAAACTCCCCAGTGCCTCTGGTGGGTCGTTCGGGACGCACTCGTTGCACCTCGGCTTCATCTAGCACAGGCCAGCCAGTTGGATTAGGGGTCACCACAGGCGGTGGAGCACTTGATAACGGTGGCCCTCTAGGCGGTCCTCCGATCGTTGGTTCTCTTCCCTCTCGTGGAGCTCGTATTCTGCCCGCTACTTCACCTCCTAATCCTCCGGGTCCTAATCAAACCGGAAGTCGTCTGCATCAGATGCGTCCCATGTTCTCACCCTCACTCTATGCCTCCTCAGGCGGGAGCGGGGTCAAACATCCCTCGCCTCCCGCAGGGAGCCGCATGACCGGCAAACGGACCGCCACTGGCCGTCCACCACCCACCAAAATGGAGGAGAGTGGTGTGGGCATCCCTGTGCCCAAACAGAGCCCCATATTCTCTCCAGGCCCGGGAAATACCTTTGGGGGAAGCAGTGGGGGTAGTGGCCCATTCGCTGGACTCAGCATCTCCCTTCCTGTGAGAATGGCTCCCGATGAATTCCCCAACGCTACTGAGATGAATACTGATGAGGTTAGTGTTTGCAAAAATGTCTCTTGTCATATACTAGATAGTATATTGATCATGAAAAGTTATAATAATGTCCGTTTATTAATAAAGAAGGAATACTTTATGAAGAGGATGAGAAAAATTGACCCACGCGGTTCAAGAATCATACTTCCTTTTTTTCTCGTAAGAACATGTGATGCTGCTTTTTAAAAATATCTCTTGAAGAGGGACGAAATGATTCCTATGTCAACATTGAGGATGATATTCTTAGATGTGCTGTTTTTACCATCCTTGTCGTTCATAATACTTAAAATAACTAGAAATTGGACGCTAGAAGTTCATGTTTATCATTACACCTGGGGAACAATGATCCCAACAACAGTGCAAGAGCACTGTTTTCAATTCTACTAATATTCGCGCACATTTTTCAACTTCACACTTCTCTATTTTCGTTTGAATTCTCTTGAGACAAAGATTGATGCTTGGAGAGACAGGAATCAACCTTAACTGTTCATCATTAAGCCATGACAGTCCGGTCTTGCCGTCTTGATCGATTTATCTGAGTCCTGACCTTTTGTGAGCTCTCCCTGATATCTTTTAACTCAAAAGAAGCTCTAGGATGAGTTTTCAGGCGAAGTCTTCTTAGTTGAAACTCGTCTGCGCGATATCCCAGAGGAATCCGCTGAACTAGCTCTTAATGTGTTATGACACTGCTAGAGCTCAATCCTGGGATCAGTCTTCTTCTGATGACTAGCAGTTTTCAAGGTGTTGATTATTGTATTTACGTTTCCACGTCTTCAATTACATCTCTTCCGGCCTTTTTATCAAATTGAGTTGTTTGCCACACCTCTGGATATCCTAAAAATGGTCGCTTAGTGATAGCTAAGGTTGTCTGATATGACGCTAGTACGTTTAAATCGACAATAGTTTGTATGCAAAATATGAACTTTGCAGCATAATTGAACTGTTTTTTTTTATTTTAACATCGAATAATGTTTGATCGGAGCATTTGGAAAACGCGCATAATATAACAATCAAGCCCATCTAGGAAAGCGCTCTTCAAAATCGAATTTAATTACGAGTGGTAATGAGTTCACTAACAGTCATATTTAACCAGTGCGGTGTTTACCGATAGGAATCGAGTCTGTGGCCTCTGATCTCGCAGATGAGCAAATTAATTGCCGCTAAACCGATATAATTCCATTGGTTATTGATTGGAATAGGTTAACATGTACCCCTCAATACCGATGTGAACTAAACACGATGATGTACTGTTGGTAACCGCCATTTGTTGACCGGTACTTGAAACGTAATCAAACTCGATTTAATCTCGCGCCCTTAATGTTTATCTCTCAACTGCTCTCGAGTGTTTATTGTTTTGCGTATGCATACACACTCTGCGTTATATTTTTCAGAACAGTTTACATGAAACATTTCCAGCCGGTGTCGCTCTAATCGATTCGTTTAGCTGTCTGGATAGTCCTCAAGGTCATTTCGGTGGTAGTGCCTGACTCCACCTTCTCCCCATCACTTCCACCATTGTGTCTAATTTTTAATCGCCACGATGTGTTCTGCCACATGTCTGGCTAATTCTGGGCGTTAAACATTCCCGACGGGTTTGCGTTCCAGGCAAATTTACATTGCTTAAAATGTACCAAAGTACCATCTTTCCCTTTTCTGCAATATGAGGAGGAGGGAGGAGAGGGTGTTACCTAGATTGTCCATATTTCACTGCTAATATTTGCCTTTCAGTTATGCAATAAGTGGAATTTTGTTTGCTCTCTGGGTTGGGGTGACAAATATCATAGGCAAAGTTTGATTAATGATAGTTGATTTTCTTTTATTTACAAATCAAAACGCAATCTGTTTACCTATCACATCGTTATGCTCCTGCTATCCCCATATACTTTTTTGTTAATAAAATTGGCGAGATTTTACCATTTTTATTCATGGAACTTCTTGAACTCACTCCCAGTTTCCTGTGTAGGTTCATGTCCGTAATATTCGGAGCTTGTTGACCGGGGTTGATTTATTTTCATGGTTGGTCATGCCAACTCTCTTCATTTTTATCGTCCTACAATTATGAGGAAGTTGATGACCAGATGAGTTTTGGAGCAGGCAATCTGTACCAGCATTTCACGGAGGTATGGTGAATGTGTAAGTCTGCCTCGTCGAAGGCCATGAGTTCGATGCCCATTCAATTTGTCTCTATTAGCAGCCATCTCCACAGCAATGCTTTTAGACTTATCCAATTCCACTTGTTTGTTTCCTCTTCCTACCAAATGAATTAGAGTTTTGGCTTTTGAAATGCGGGCAGAATCTGAAGACGAAAAGCGCAAAATAGTTTGCTGAAGGGCTACGAAAAATGGTATCGGTTGACGTAAAGAATAAAGTCGATGTACTAAAGGTTTCTTACCTTTACGATTTACAAGCGGACCTCTCAGCCAGAAGGCAAAGGAAACACATGTTGCCGTTTTTATTAACGAAATCTTATTACAGTTCAGTTCGAACTATGTGTATCATAACGTAATTCATATTAGTTCACATAAACAATTTAAGAAATAAGCGTTATTTTCAATTATAATGGGAGGATAATAAAAAAATGAAATATTTATTTCGTCAAGGGAAGAAAATATTTATATTACATAATTATATTTTCTCATTATTACCCACTTTCGCTAACTTGGAATAGGACACTGCGCTACGTCCTGTTCGTTGAATGACAAATGTAAAGATTCGATTCCAAAGTTTATGTCTGCAATTTTCAAACCCGTTGATTGGTTAGAATTACTTCTCCAAGTTTTTACTCAACTGGCCATAAGGCATCCTCTTAATTGTGGAGGATGGGACGAATGAAAACACTCTGTGAATATTTAAAGGAACTATTTTCTTCAAGCACAAAGGATTTTCTGGATGATAAACAATTGCTACTGTGTTACATAGCAGAAGAGAAGCTCTTAAGATTTGATGTTATGACTGTCAGTTAACGTGTTGTGTGTTGGGTCTTTTTTAGTCCTATCTGCGAATGACAACTGAGTGCGGGGGGGAGCCAGGCAGTGGTTGTCAAGACGTGATGACAATTCCAGCAGGAGGATTTAAACCAGAGCCGATGGTGGAAGTACCTTGTAATCCTCCATCTACGTCTACTCCTTTCCACTCACATTCCTATCAGCCTCCACTGTTCTGTGCAAGCGGACCTAGAGTGAGCATTGGTATGTCTGGTACCGTGGGTGGGAACAGCGGTGTTCCTCCAATATGGCCGCGTTTGCAGCGTCCGGTGTCCGCCGGACAACATCAACAAGCACCAATCAACCCCACTTCACCAGGTCATCAACCCATGGCAGATGAATTACAATTTGATCACGCCATGTAACCACCATTTGTCTTCATCATCATCATCACACTTAGCTTGCTACTTTCAGATGTCCCTCATTTTTTGATGATCACAGCCATTTTCTGTCTGTGTTTGTTTTGTGAGTGTGATGTCTGCTCTTTGTATACAGCTTCTCGCTCTGTCCTAACATTAATCACGTATTCACACTCTTTTCGCTAATCTATAATCCTGAAATATGTGCCCTCTCTTTTGCTATCTTTCCTCTCTGCCACTTATCATTCTAATGTTCTCTATTTTTATCTAATCGTGATTGGCCATTTTAAATACAAACAGATTCATTCAATGTGCGTGAAAGTAGTGTTCTCACTTCATTTGACCCTTTTTAAGAAGATACTATCTCCTCTCTCCCTATTCCTCTTGCCAACAAAATGATAGGAGATACATTATTCTGCACAGTTGCCAAACTGTCTCATGCCCCTCCCCCCCCTCACCCTGATTGATGTTATTTTTTCCTCAGCTTCCCCTTCCCCGGTCCCTTATCATTATGCTCATTAAATAACATCGACAAAAATTACGACTTTTCCCCCTTATTGGGTTTGCAATGAATAGAGTGGTCGGAAGCGTGCAACTCATTTTCTGAAATGGATAAGCCAAGTTGTTTGCGGGATTCTTTGATGGGTTTTATGTTTTTCTCCGATGTTTTATTAGAATAATCCAAGTCCAGGCCGAGGGAGTTGTTGATTGGCCGTGGTTCTCATCTCACACACGTTTGCGAAGAGCCTTTCTCTTCAATTGGTGGTTAATATGCGTTGCAGAATAAGGTAGAAGTAGGAATGAACACAGACTCAGATGGGGTTAAAAACAATAATAGAGTCGTGGACCAGAAGGAACGAATAATGGTGGGTCGAAGTGGCGTTCAGAAGTATGATTCTGCGGGGACCCAGTGGGGTGTATGTAGTAAAGATTTGAAAAGAACCCATTTGTGTCATTCGAAGGTGTTATCAACAGGTCAGGTCAGGTTGACAGCTTCGGGGGTGGGGGTGGGGGTGGGGGAGTTACTCAACGGAGTGCCTCCGAGTTCAAAACAAAAATATTAAGGTCGAGCTCACTCATAATGAAATAGGTCAAGAAAAGTGGATTTGATGGAAACCCCCAACGAGTCCGATGTCATCTTTTCCAGATATGATTATTGTTAGACAGTGACCTATCTGTGTTGAAACCGAAAACGATACTTTTGTTTTCACCAATTGGTATTCAGATTGTATCCGTGCTCATTTAAGCGAAGTTTGAGAAAGGCAAGTTTTTATTTTTTCTTTTCCATTGGACTTCAATTAAGTAGGTAGCCTTTAAAGGAAGAATTATTGCGTCCCTGTAAATGGTTCATTCCGCCACCTTTGATTAAAAAAGGATGAGCTGTGATGCCGTCAACATTCCGGGTACCGATATCTTGATTAGTGATGAATGGGGAGGAAGGAGGAGAAATTGCAAGTTGCTCTGCTTCATGTAATTGTTTACGGGGTTGACTATAGAAGGTAGACTCCAGATTTAACAATGGCGTACCTTTCTCCCAAAGAACGGCGCATATCAATTTTCTCTACCAGTTCATTTCCATGCGATAGTCTACGTTGTTGGACATTACCAGAATGTTGACAAGATGGAAATGTTGAATGTCTCACCAGGCGGTCAGAGACTCCCTTCGATCAACTCTTTTGCGTCCAATCAATTATGAATCTTAACAGGCAGTCCTTAAACTCAGGCTGGTTAATTAACCGAGTGGATTGATTTCATATTTTCTTCTGTTGCTTCGCACTTTATTTTAGAATGTATATCAAATTTCACTTATTTCTTTTTTTAAACACTTTTTATTTAAAAATTTATCGGCCTCTATTCTAGAATAACTTTCATGTCATCCTTTTATTTGAATATTTATTCATTTTTTTATCAATTATCAGTTGATTTTACCTTTTTTTGAAAACTCACTTCCAATTATTTGATCTTTTATTTTTAATATGTTCTGAAAATTGTCCAATTCTAAATTAATTTATTTTACTTCCAAATTCAATTCGTATTTTCAGTAGACTTTTATCGTATCAACTCACAAGATATTCTCTCTTTCTCATTAATTCCAGATTTAGTCAAAATGATAAAGCATCGATCATAATTTATTGTTAATGGGAAATAATTAGTCGGAGATTTCTGGCCTGATTAAAAGGAAAGTTAACAAATATTCTTCCGCATTTTCGGGAGAGACATCTGTTACTTGAATAATGATGAAAACGGTATACTTATTGCAATGAGTGAGATTATCTAGACACAATATTAATTATTATCTAAATCAGAAATTTTAGTTAATTTTCTTTTACATAGTTCAAACATGCGCAGAAAAACGGGTCAAAATGTAGTCGATCACGAGTCAGCGAAGTCACTCTTACTGATTGTTTGTTTGTCTTATATGATTAACATTTTGATAATGTTATATACAGGTGGTTAGATTTAGATTAATCAGTTTGATTGATGGAGAAATAACTAAGTCGCTGTAGAAGGATTTTGTCTCGTGACAATTGACATCATTTCTTAATTTAGATTGATGGCAAACGGTTCCAGTGAAAATCCCATTTACCGCCCTGATAATAGAGCAGAATTTCTAAGGTTGCATTCTTCTTCTCTCCCTATTTTACAGGTGTATAGTAGGCACATTTTAGCACATAGGCCCTGTTTATCCTAATTCTCACGTAGTGACTAACACTCTCGCGCTGTTTGGGGTACATACTCACCTATCTCTATTCGCACTTGCCCTTCTAATAGTTACTTAAATTCATGATTTCAAATTTAAATACATATATGAATTATATGAAGTATCATTAACTTAAAATTTTATAAATTGCTATATTTAATGAGTTAAGGTAAGAGTACAGTTCTTATTTTGTCCGTCATGAATCGTAAAGCAGCTCTACTGTCAAAATTAGTGATATTTGATTTCTTTTATTGTTGCCATTGTAACACTTCTTAGAGTTGCTAACCTTAAATTGTTATTTAAATGGGTGAAACTTCTACTTGGCCCCTGCCGGATTGACTTGCCTGCTTGCCGGTATAAGGTGTTTTCTCAAACCTCATGCATTTTCTCTCTTGTAAGCTGGCATGATAATGTTGGTAGAATAGGTGAAGGAGGAGGAAGAAGGTGTTGATGAAGGTTTAAGTTACCCAGGACATGCATCTTATTTTGATATGGTGGTTTGGCTCGTTTTCTGTTGTGGAGTTGTCGGGTCGTATTTGCGACTGGTGCAGTATCTTGGGGGAATTTAAGAGTCCGTTAGAGAGAAGAGTAGATTATAACGCCATCAGTATAAAATAAAGAACATTTCTCTACTATTGCTCCTAGGAAATGTGAGATGAATACTTATAATAGGGGAGCACCCGCAAAATATTTTGAATAGTCCAAGTGCAATTCTTAGGTAAACTAAGTACCAGGCACATTTACCATAGGAGGTTATATGCCAATAACTACACTTTGATATCCTCAATCTTTTTTTTCCATTTTTTGTATCATTGCTTGTGTTCGAGCAACATGCAGTAAACTGCTCGAAAATAGATAATTAGTTAAATGTGTCAAAAGATAGCAATACCGCACGGTCATTAGAGATGAACAACGATAATATGATAGGTCAAGTCATTTACGAGGCAATTTTAGCCTTTGTGGTTCTTTCATCTTTGCGTGAATGTGATTATTTATGCCGCTTAAAAGAGTATCAGTACACTGTCACTAAAAAAATTAACCTGTTACCTGTTACGATCTTTCATAGAAATAGTTGTAGAGATTTACTCTTCCTTCCCAGATTATGACATTTCAATCGCAAAAGAACGAAGCAGAATACAATGTCTAATAATTTAACGTCTTGTTATTTTCGTACATTTTCAATGCAAAATATTTTCGCACATGAAATTTTGCCTCTTTAAGTTTCACCGACTGTTTATGAAAGGTGCAGACATAATGAAAAGCTAGATAAGGGTGAAATTATCCTGCCAAAATTTCCCTCGTTATTTAAATATTTTCATTCTAACCCAACTATCCATAAATAAGGTTCTAGCCTGGTAAAGCGTGCATTTTACAGAAGAACATTTAGCTATGTTTTATGTGTCATTTTCAATAGTATTTTAGTTAATCTTTTGGTTTATAATTTCATTTTAAAATTATACTCACTCAGCATGCGATCTGAATAAACTTTTTCAGTTGATGAATTGGAAAGAAATTGTCATTTTAGGGATAAACCAGTACGAATTTTAGCAATTTTGTTTTCATGATTGTTTTAAATTGCTTTGAAATAGCAGATTTTTTCTATTCCCTTTCGTTATGAGGCCTTTTGAACTTTTAATAGGATATGTCTGCCCTCTCTGAGAATCCTGTCCGAGATCGCTTCGAGAAGCTAATGAGCCAATGGCGTTCAGAACGAAACCAAACAGGATACAGTCCGGTTCAAATATTATCAAGGTAGCTGTATTTTGGGTAATATGGTTTTTTACAGACTCGCAGAGTTATTTGAGGAACAAGCGAATATTTACTATCACACCGATCCAGATCCATTAGATGATAAACAAGTGCTTCGCAAGTCAAATGAATCTGATTTCAGCACTATTCTGCATCTTATTTCTGGACATGATAGCTTCATAACTCGTTTGACTGAGTACCTACTATCTAGCGAAAATCCCTCCGATCCTACAGTTCGTGCAGCTGCAAGATTATTCTGCTGTATTCAGGCTGGTGTTTCTTTGTCAGTCACAATCTCGGAAACAGTAGGTTATTTATCATTTGTTTTCTTTTATGCTAGTCCAGGATCCCATCTTATCGTCTCTCTACGCATTGGCTTTAAGTGAAGTGGAACCAACCAATTGCTATGCTCTCCAGCTTCTTGGTTCTATGCTTGACAATCCCGAGTTACTCTATGTTACTAAGCAACGTAACATTGAATTAGTTTCTGTGGTATTGAAAAGACTCGTAATCTACTCCAAGGCTCTTGATAGGGAAATGGTTGAGCGTAAGCTGTTGCAGCGATATATTTCTATATCTCTTTGTAATAGGTCCTACTGGAATAGACGATACGGACTTTAGGAAGAGACTGGGATATGTATGCTTAGAGCCACTTAACACGGAAGGAAAGCTTCGTCTGTGTATGATCTACCTCACTTCTCTCGCTGAGTACCAAGATGTAAGTCCTGCGTTGTTGCATCTTTACCTTATAGATAATGCCGTTTATGTATGATGGAGGTGTATTGAAACACGTCTACCACTTTATGGAACCCAAATACTCCAGTCGAGATATTCGTCTTACTTTTGAGGCTCTTAGGCTGCTTTCGAATCTTCTTTGTCATCGATGCATTCATCTGGATTTTGTTGAATCTCAGGGACTAGAATTGCTGATGAAAGTACCAAAACCTTCTGTAGCTTCTACGGCTGTCAGTGTGGTGCTCTATTATACGTCATATTTTGAAGATGCAATGGAAAGGGTAAGTTGTATCTTCCATTATGTTTGTGCTTACTGAATAGCAATTAAGTATTAGTGGTATTTCATTTTATGTTTACAGATGTGCACACTGCGTGAAGGCCTCCTTGATAATATCATGTCCTATGCACTGTGGTTGGTGGAGTGCTCCCACCCATCAGCAAGATGTTATGCTCTTTTCTTTCTCAACATTGCTCTCTGCTACGGGGCCTTTTATCGTCTCTTTTCTGCTCGAAATGGACTTCGATATCTCTTCAATGCCGTAAGTGGTCTCCTGATATTTTCTAACACCTAATTTGCTCTCTTGTGTATTTTTTTTTGACTTTGAGAAGTTTTAATGGTAGAAAAATCCTGTCAAATTCTACGAGAGAACAGAAGACGAATGACCGAGCAGTTGCTAATTTACATTCAATTATACTTTCGTCAACTCTAACTTGTTTACAACCAATAAGTATTCAATGTTCATTTAAATGTAAAAGGGAAGCGTTAAAGTTTTTTAACAACTATTATTGTTTTTGGGATTTAATAAATTTCTCCCTAATTAACGACACACGCCAAAATGCTAAACTCTTAATCAGTGGACTCAGGGGTATCGTTGAACAATATCTATTCTGGATTTCGGAGCCTTGCCATTTTATTTAGAAAAATGAGTTACTGAGAAGGTGGTTGTACGTATCGTGATTCCTGTGATTTTTATTGATGTATTAAAGAAGAGGTAAAAATGCAGAGTCCAACTCTCGTCATCATATAACATGATGAAGAGAAGGTAAGACAGTTCGGAGCAGAGTTTATTGAGAAAGCACCAGAGATCAAAAGGGGGAGAGAGGTTCGAGTGTTTAACGTGGTAATTCATATGGGAGGATAGTCTGAGAATGGAGAAATTGCGATGTATGTGATGCCTTGGCAGTAGTGACGTTTCCAATACACTTGAATGGGAAGTTAGCCCGTTGTTGGGCAGATGTGGTTAGTCAGGAGATAATTTATAAGTACAAAGGAAGAAAACCTTAATTAGAGAGAAACTAATTAATTTTGCCGTTATAGATGTGCGTTCTGCCGATCAGACTGACAGAAGATCGCTCAACAGTCGGTAAGGATGCAACTTCGTGGCATGTGGTACGTGCCAGTCTCACGACAGTTCGTCGTTACTTGGAGATCAGTCTCCTCTCTTGGATAGATACGCTTGACCCCCAACTTGGACGCATTTTCGATGAGCCTCCGAAACTGACTCTTGCTGCTGACAATCGAGTAAGTAGTTACCTTTTACCATCTATTGTTTTAGGTTCATTTATTAACTCGGGGTTCTTTTCCACTTCTGCAGCTAGTAAGCTACACAACAGATCAGATGACTCGTCTCATCTCCATGGTCGTCACTCGAATGCGACCCCAAATTGTCTTTCAGATTATTCACGATCTCGATCGTCTGGAGGGGATTTCTCTCCTCTTTCGCATTATTGCTCGCAATGTGTACGCTTACGAGAATTGGCCTGGTCGAAACGATTGCACCAGGCTTGCTGTGGATATCCTCAACATCATGGCTCTCTCCTACAACCTCGCAGAAACCATCGTTACCACTGACGTTTATTCATTCCCCAACCGACCTAATCACTCAAGGTCTTTGCGGGGACTCAGGAGTCGCAGTGGAAGCAATATTTTACGAGTATTATTAGGTGGAGGACGACAGGCTGCTGCTGATGATGACATTGATGATTTCTCTTCGGTGGAAACGGAGAACGAGGATGACTCTGACACGGAGACAGGAGAATCTGCCTCTGAAAATGTCATAGGAGTCGAAGAAAACGGACAACCGGTACCTACTACAGCCCCCTTGTTGCATGTGGGTTCGAACTCGAACTTGAATGCATCGGGAAGTGAACCTGTACCACCAACGAGAAGGACAAATGTGGAGCCGTCTAACGAACAGGATAAAGTCAACGGTTTACTGTGAGTTCTCTCTTTATTTTTGAGTAAAGTATTTGAATGTTTGGGATTTGTAAGGGATGTGATCTGAAGAACGTGTGATTTTTTTCCTGGTTCTTCGCTTTCATGCTCAACTTCGCGTCTAGCGATTAATTGAATAAAGTTCCAGATAGATGGTCTCCGGTTGATTTCAAACTCTTGAATCACAAGGATTTCTTTCTACTAGAGGCTTTCTTGATCTTGACCAAGAGGCATAAATTAATAAGTTGTTAGTCTCGATAAATCTGATATTGGTTTCCGGTTTAAATATCCAAAATCCGGACGATGAAACCGAATCACGTCTTTATGAAAGGTAAGTTAGTACAAATTGGCATACAGTTTATAAGTCATAGAGATGGGGATTAAGAAGCATTAAGAGGTAAAGGGTGAAGAGAAGTGGTCATCTTCCCTCGGTAGTCATAATCTCCTGACCCAACAAGAACAATGAATATGACCATAGCACCTGATCTGAGTATGTATCGTCTTCTCCATTGATCCAAACTGTAAGTACTGGTGTGGCTGTTGCATAAAGAATGACAAATAAGGGAGATGTGGAAGATGGTTAGTAATAAACAAGTAAAAGGCTAATTTTAAGGGGTTAAACATTGATAAAATGGAGTAATAAAAAGTAGGGAATTGTAACAAGAGAAGGGTTACCAATCACACATTTATCTTCTGTTGATGAATCGAGACGATTTCCAAGGCATATATGAGTTTGTTCCAAGTAATTTGATTCCAAACTTTCTACTTGGATTTGAAGATATGATGTAGACTATGGCCACATTTAAAATGTATGTCCTAGAAGGTGGCCAGAAAGTCACTTAACTATTTATCTTTCGATTGAATCCATGACAACAGTGACCAAATTTTTATGGAAGAACAAGAGAAGTAAGATTCAAACTTATTTTCAACACAAATTTAGTCGTATTTCTGCGGAATCCACTTAGGTTCACAATCAATCAGTATTCAGTTGTCATTTCATATAAACAATTATCTCTATTTTTTATGTTGCTGGCGATGGTAACAGGTAATAGGTAAAATACTAGTCACCAGATGTTAAGAAAGAGAAGGAGCTACAAAAGCTGGGGGTAGGAGGACCTGTTGATAGAGAGAAGCTGGCCGGTAGTAGTTGGAGATAATACAGCCTTATATTAATAGTAGTCCAAGATCGTTGGGCTAGTTAAGGGACAGCAAAGGATCCAGTTGGCCGTTGAGAAATAAATGCGTCGCTTAGCAAGTTGAAAACGAGCCGCGGAGGAGTTTGATAGACGTGCTGATGGCGGTAAGATCTTGTCAATCGATAACGATTCCGGTTACTGATACATTGTTGTAAACATAAACTCAGACTCATTAAAAAGCTCTTAACTTGGGGAGTAAATCACATGATGACTCAGATCTGCTCAGCTTCAACAGCCGCAGAGTGACTCACAAGGGAGACAAAACCAGACAACTCCTTTAAGCGTACTTCTGTTAGTTTTTACGCACAATTCCATCTTCGCGCATGCATTTTATTCATCCCACGAAGCTCTCTTCGTTCTTCTAATTTGAGAAAAGTTACCCGATAGCCCAGTCCGATTATAAAAGTAGTTTTACCGAGAATAGCGCTACTTTACCTTTCAAATGAATATTATTTCGAGTCGCCAGCTGTTGATTGGTATTTGCTATGTATTTAATCGTACTTTTTCGGTCTTGTAGAATGCTAATCTCAATGGTGCGCGACAACGATCAGGGTTGGGATGTAAATGTACAGAAAGCAATTCTCTCCTTTATTGGGAATCTTGTCTATCGGGCAATTGACGATAGGGAACATCCCGATCAGCCCGTACTCGCCTCCACCGTTATTTCTTCTGTCACCGATCTCAACGAGAACCCGATCACTACACCCAGAGTAAGCCGTTTCCCCACTGAGATATAATAGTCAGCTTCAATATTCAAGTACGTGAAGCCTTAATCTCGCAGGCGTGCCGGTCAGATAAGTCAGGGCTTCGCTGCTTGCCTCGTGAATGAAATGTATTGGCAGGCCGTAGGAAGTAAAGATTAGGAATTCGGTTACATCTCAGGAGATCGAGCAAGTGACCTACTGCGCAGCATTTAATCGCGATTAACTAAGTCGTTGTATACCGCACCGGTTCCATTATGCATGCTCTAATGAAGTTCATTCGTGAGTCTCGTTCACTAGACAGCTTATTATCAGGATACATATGTAGCTAATTCCTTTACAAATAACAATGTTAAACGTTACACGATTTTACAAACACAAAGATTACTTCAAGATGGAGGAGTTTGAACCTTGAACGTTTGTGTTGTTAATTCAGGTTTTTTCTGTTCATCTTGACGGTTGGATTAAATTGAAATCTTGACCGTATTTATCCTGGCAACTTAGTCCAGTGATAATTCCGACGGTAGAGCTACTTCTAGAGTCTGACCCTTACAAAACGATTAATTTTCCTAAAGACTGATAACGTACAACAGCCTTTTCTAAATGAGAGCATCATGAGTTGAGTTTGCAAGCACATACTAGGTAAACGGGGTAGAATGAGTGAGAAGTAAGAAGGAAAGGTGGAGGAGGCATTGTATATTGGAAGGAAAAAGGCGACTCGGGTTGTGATAAAGTGGAACTATTGAGGTAAGATAAGAAGGCTGATAGATTTTGTTTGTTGATGAACCATCAGTAGAAATCGTCGACTAACCATTATGACACAGATATATGAATCAGTGTGTGGTCACTACAAAGAATCTCCAAGATATGTTTTGATTCTCGTTGTGTTTTGAATTGTATCTAGTCGTTACTTGTGCCGCGGTTTGAAATAGCATTTCGGAAAAGTGTTTGTTCTCATACCCTCTGTCTTTTTCTCTAGAACCGTATGAGTGGTAGGAAGCGCAGGTTTGAGGAGTCCTTTGGACCAAACAGCAATGAAACCTTGATTGAAGCCCCTGACGGTACACCGTGTCGACGCAACAAAATGGCCCCTCCACACACACCTCCGGAACTTCTTCAACAGCAGATGCGTCTTTGGAGTACTGTTCGACGTCAACATGGTCTGATGCTCCTCTTGCACAAGTTGGATGTCACTCAGCCGGTTGTCGAAGCCGACAGCATTAGAACATTGGCCTGTCGTGGCCTAGTTGGTCTCGCAAGAAGTGAGGAGGTTCGATCCATGCTCGCTAAAATGCCCATCTTCACCAAATCTCAACTCCAGCGTATGTTCATTTAGGAAGTTGATTTCCATTCTCACCTGTTTTCGTTATCAGCACTTCACTCCCAGTTTCATGGTTGCAGAGCGTTTAGCTGCACTGATGCATGCAGGAATGTATAAGTTTGTACAATCGGTGACTATTCTAACATCACATTTAAAAAATAATATTGACATATAAATACTCCGACGACCATTAAGTATCCATATCACTTGACTTGGATATGGGGATGGTGTCTTAGAGCCGCTCTTTCAAACAACTCTTGTTGTTCTCATTTTGATCAGAACTAATCGGTTCAGGTGGTCATCTATATTGTTGGGTGGAGAAAGTGCATTCTAGATTTGTATTGGTCAGGTATCTCTCTCTGTCATCTCTCTTTTTGATCAGAATTAACCAATGAAGTTGAATTATCCACATCGCTGAATGTGCGCGGTGGATGTTGAAGATGAGTATTTGTTAGTTTATTATTTTAGGGCAAAGTTATGCTGAGCCATCAATAAACCAGAAATCTTAAGAGGCAGAGAGGCCTGCGGATGCGGGTGCAGTGCATGTTTTTCGTGTGTAGAGAGAAGATTTTAAAGATGGAAAGGAAGTGAGAGGGACGATTTGGAGACTCATTTCATCCGTTCAGATCTTGGCAATTTTTTCCCTAAGCATAATTTGTTCTTTAAATGAAGTTGAGTGCAGAGGAATTATACTCAGTGTATCTGTCGGCTGAGTTGACTAGGTATGGTCCGTCTCTTTATGGGAACTCAACGGGTTATTGGAACGATATTCTTGTCTAGACAAAGGATTAAGGTAATTGTAGTCAGGTTCGTCTCTCGCCCGTGTCATCAGATAATTTACTGGTGAGGACGGGTAGAAAATTTTAGAAAAAAAATAAATCAATTTTGTCACTACCTGGACAGTTACCCCATGATTTCTGACCTAGCAGGTGTACACGTTGATCACTACCCTACCGGTGTATATTAGCAAATGACTATTGCGGATATTGTAGAGAATGGTGCTTCCAGAGAGTAGACATCTACACAGTAGACAACTAACTTTCATTATGAAATATAAATTATATATAATGTATAACCATTCAGAAATGGCTCAGCAGTTATTTATACGACCACGTCCAGAAGGGTCACTGGTCACTAAGGTAAAGAGGCAGAACGATTAGATGGAATAGGAGATTTCATTAGCACATAGGGAACGGGGGGGAACATGTGTAAGGTGAATATTGCCACAACAGGATCAAATTGCATGGGGACAGAGCAGTAACTATCTCTCATCTTCTCTTTTATTTCTGTTTGATAGTGCTAATGAAGGAGCCAGTTCTACCGGATCGTATGTTGGAGCATGCGGAGTTCTGTCGATATGCAAGCCTTCTGATGCGTTTGGTGTTGGGCAACAGCATTTCAGAGAATGGAGGTTTGACAGATGATGATTTAATGAGCATGGACCGTGTGCGTCGGGCCATCATTGTTGCAGGCACTCGCATTCAATGGGACCAAGAGGAGCTACTTGAAATCATTTGGAGGCATCTCCAGTCCAAGGGTATGCCCCAATTTAATAAAAAACGGGCTTTTTCTTACTATTGTAGTGGCTAACAACAGATAATCACAAATAAGAGTGCTAAGAATTGAAAATAGGCTTCATTAAACTGTACAGCAGCAATTGAAATTCCGGAGAGGAGAATGAGGAAGAGAGCGTGATATCTGAGTGTAGATAAAACATTCAAATTAGTTGTATGTTGTATGTATGTTGCAATGTGAAGGTAGCTAATGAAATCACCAACGTAGGATGAAGAGGACGTACCTCTACGAACTTCACTGGAATAGGATTGGCCGAGACACAGAGATAGTGGTTGATTTCTTCTATCAGAGAAAAATGGAAGGGCATCTAGTAGGCGAAAAAGTGACTGGCTTTGCCCATTAGGTTCAGAAACTAGGTTCCAACCGAATGCTCACGAATTTTGAGGAATGAAGTTCTCTTCTGGAGTTGTGTAGAAATTTAGGCTTTAATTCTGAGATCTCAATTTACTTTTGGAGCCGTTTAACCGCTACCTTTCGGACGCGAAGCTAAAAAATGAATACAACTATTCGGTTGATTGTAAAGGTCTTAATGAATAATTCGGCATACTCTGATCTGATGATCAGAAGACATACACACAAGGTCAAATAGTACCAATAAATAATGATGCTCGAAAGCTAAATCAGATTATTTGAATTCGTTTTTGTTTTCTTCCGCAGGTCTACATAGGACAGCTGCCGTGCTGCAGCAGGAGGCGCATCTGAAACCAGGGAACAGCTCAATGCCTCCGCAGCTTCCCCTGTTTACTCATGAAGGGGATTCAGACTCAGAACCTTCAACGCCGATTGTCGCGACTCTGAATCCCGACGAGACTCCCCCAACACCTTCTATGCGGTTGAACAAATTCAAACCCCCCACCGGATCTGCTCTGAATAATACACCAAAGGTAGTCATTTCTGCTTTTTTTTATTGATTATACAAAAGTGTCGGCTACTATCCGGTGGAAAAATTTGGTCTAGTGGCTGTATTATTAACTTTTCAGCTGTTCCTGCTGATAGTGCAAGAGTATTGCTTTCTTTTCTGTATACATTTCGTATAGCTGGCTGTTTCGCACTTCACCTTTTCGCCCAACTTTCCTGGAGGTGAGTATTTGTGGTATTAGAGATGGGAATTGATGTCACTGACTGTTTTAGCCATGACGGTTCGGTCAAACCGAAGATTTTCTAGGCGACTCCTTTCACCCACATTAATTTGTGTTGATTGAACATATTGACTTTGACACTGTTTAACCATTCTCCTTTTTTCCTCGGGCGCCCAGAGTTTTCGAGATCGATTGGATAGGACCCCGGGGCATAAGCAGCAAACCGGTAGTGGTAATTTGGCTGTTAGTTCTACCGTCTCCTCGTCGTCTGTTGCCGTGCCTGTTACACCTTCAGCGACTGCTAATTCCGAGTCCAATGAAGTGACCCTCTCGAAGATCGTGGAATCCTACTTCATGAATCAACATGCCCAATGCCCTCATCCCCTCTCAGTGTGTCCACTCTTCTCCCTCCGAAAACCACATCGATGTCCCGACCGTCAGATGGACAACATTGCCGAGCCGATCTCCACTGTGGCTGCACTTCATTTAGCCCGGGAGACACTTGTTGGTTGTAATCGAATGCGATGTCTGCCCACACGTTTTCTCCGACGCTATATTCACAGCCGCTTCATGCCTATATTCACTGTTCGTGATATGGACGCAGATGTCTTTACTTCTGCTGCTTTCGGGGTTAGTCCTCCCCTTCTTCCTTTATCAATTTTATGTCTTGTTAAAAATTACCAGTTCCATTTCGGTTGAGGAAAGGTATTCGGGAGGTGTAATTAGTCCGACTAATGGAATCTGTGCGAGAAATCAGAGTTCAGAATATCAACGCTCATCAGCTCATGATGTGGATGGTCAGCCACACTGTTTAATTCTAATAAGCAAGAGATGTGTTAAAATGCCGGTTTCTCATAAGAGCGACTCTAGAGCATCATGCCTAGCGCATCAGATCAAGCGCTGATCACACTTATCGTAGTGGATTCTAGAAAACTGATGCAAATATATGAAATGGAACCAAGAAAAAATACGTGATTTGCATGTCCCAACTATTTATTTGATTAAATCGGAGTGGCTTTTATCGTCGTGTATTTTAGCGTGGCAGTGGAGTTCTCGGTGACGAGGGTCTATTTCTTGGAACTGGTTCAGGAGCAGTGTGCTGGGTGAATGTGGAGGAGTCAGGACCTTCAATTGAACTTTTCCACGAGCATTCCGACGCCATCAATCGACTGGAACACTCAAGAGATGGTCGTCGTCTCCTTATGTGCTCGCGTTGGGGTGAACCTTCCCTGTCATTGGCGCGTTTCGACCTACGAGACAACACTGAAACTGGAAATACAACGTCTGCATCCACTCCCTTTATTGCCACCGTGGACAATCCCACGTAAGAAGTTGGTCATTATTTACAGCTGGCCGTAGTAGTGTGTAGGACGAATTTTCTGTAAGATTTTTGAATTTTTAAAGTCGAAATCTTTCTTGCATCACATTCGGGGAAGAGTGCAGACTCGTTAAGGGTACGTCCATTTTGAAGGGACCAAGGAAATAAGACTAATTAAGGAGATGGGTGTGTTTACTTTGGATGTCCACTTCACTGAGAAGCCTTCCGGCCTGGACCGAAGGTAGTGGAGCATACTTATGGTACGATTCTCGACAGCAGAGTTCTCTCTATTCGCTAATTTTGTTTTTCTCACTTCTGGGGCAAACTTTGGTGAGGATGGTATATACAAATTTCCCCTTCCATGTTATATATTCATCGATATTGCTAAAACAGACTTTATAGAGCATTTTTGTGTGCTTGGTTACCTTGATACATCAATCCACAATAGCCGATTAGCTTCACAGGTGTGATTTTTAAAAACTATGTTCTTTTGTTTCCACATTTTATAGATTGTAGGCTATATCTAAGGGGAGTAGTATTCGTAGGTTGAAAGGCAACCTGTAACCGATTTCTTGTTTACAGATTTCCTAGAGGTGGATGTAAACACGCGGAGTTCAGTCGCACTGGTCTGCAGGACATGATTGTCGCAACCTACGGAAAGGTTGCCAAGGTGAGAGTCACCATGTATTTGCCTAATCAACCTAAAATCGATTTGGGTTTTTCTAGATATTCGACGTGGCAACAAGTCACTGTATTACTGAGCTCTTCTCCTCGGCAAAGCAGAGCGAATACGAGGCTAACAAGGCTACCTTCTCAATGGATGATCATCTGGTACTTAACGATGGCGTTGTTTGGGATGTGCGAAGTCGGGTCACTCCAACGTCTCCTGTGCACAAGATTGATAAATTTCAGGATGTTATTTCGGGAGTTTTTCATGCCAATGGTATGGAGATAATCGTTTCTTCCGCAGTCTGGGATATGCGTACATGGCGACTCCTCAGGACTGTACAAGCACTGGATAAGTTCGAATCAACCTTCTCAGAAAAAGCAGACATTATATATGCTGGTAGGTATCCTCTCCCTTCTTGGTGTAATAACTTCCTACTTGATTAAGGAGGTCTTTGTATTCCATAGACGCAAAGGTTAACTTGATCACCTGGGAATTAAGAGGCCACGAGTTCAGTACTCAGATGTCTGTTCGATATCTGTTATTATTAGATATCCTTGACACTTCTTAGAAAAGACTTTGTCTTGTTATGGAACGTGATCAGCACTTCCTACTACCAACTAGAATGTCCACACCATTAAGCTGCTAGACATAAAGTGTGGGATGGATGAACCCCCATTCCAAAGCTAATAAATTGTCATCCCGAATGTCCTCAAAGACTAAGAGGTAACATCCTGAATACGTCTGTTCGGGTTAGATTCAAGTAGGGCTGCGTTTCGGAGATCAGTTTGACATAGGAATTTGTTCATATATACGAAGATAGAACCTGTTTTATACGACAAGACGGTCGACTTTACCTTTTATACATGAAGGAACAGGAGATTTGTACGTTATTCATTGCAGTTATTCTGATCTCTGTTTGGTTTCATTTCGGTATGTTTTTCGTTTGACAGCGTGCTTCGATCGTAGTTCAAATTCCTCAATAGAGGAGTATCCCGAAAGTTCAATACAGACGATATTCCGTACAGTAGATTCATTAGACTACAGTCTCATCGCTTCAATAGACGTGAAGCATCCTATCGTCCAATTAGCAGTCGATACAAGGGACCTGCGTTTGGCCGTAGTAGAGAATTTCCATGACAACAGTGATCACCTTGGGCAGTGCCGAGTTTACTCCATTGGACAAAAGAAGGTAATGCCTACTTTTAATATACTAGTAGTATTTACATACTCTGAAGTGGGACTTACAGGTTATTTGATCATTTAGAACTCACTAAGTTTTACTCATGCAAACTAAAGAAAGAAGACAGTAAAATAGTCCTCTATTTTGCTGTTTCTTTTTGTGTTCATTTTTCGCCTGATATTTCTATTATTTACGAAAAAATTAGTCTGATTAATCTAAAGAATCCTTGATTATTGTCTCAACTCGGATTTTGAGTGCATTTTGAACTTGATGTTACTATTTATAAAGAATGAAATGGAATTAGGGCTTCAAAAGTGTGGTAGCCAATAGAATTTGATGTTTAAGGAATTGTAAATTCCAGATACCTTTCACCCGCCCTTCAGAATTAATTGGAACAGTTTTCCATTTTCAAAATAATCATCCTACTTGTTATATTTCAGTAGTACATGTTTTTTCCAATGGTATTTTAGTCTGCACGAGAAATAGAGAATGAGGAGGATGAGGAGGAATCAAATACCAGTCATCATGACGACGACGAGATGGATGATATAATTTTCAGACGATCGTCTTATTCGCAATCTTCTGACGAAGATGATGTTGTTGATGAATCGACAGGCTCTGAAAGCGGTGGAAGCTCTGGTGGTTCGGAGTCGTCTTGGGTTACTGAGGAAGAAATGGAAGTTTCCACTTTACCTGAAGAGAACGAAGGCCCTGAAGAAGGCAGTTCGTGAAATGCTCTAACGTATTTATCCTTTCTGTGCATATAAAATGTTAATGTTAGTTGCTTGTTTTTCATTATACTGAATTACTAAAATTCAGCCTTATGAAAAATGAATATTTCTGTAATTATATAGGGTGATCCGGGGTTGCGAAGACAATTGGAAACTGGTCTAAAAGATAGCATCGAGAAGTTTTGGACTCCGCATCATATCAATAGCTTAATAAGTCTATTTGAAAGAAAAAATCGCATAGCAAATACCTGTTGCTTCCACATAATATGTCATATAGAATGGTTTTGAAAAGAAAACTTTTACAAAGCTAAAGTTGCAGTTAGAGTCTCTTTATCCTAGAAAAATCATTCCTGCAATTTTTGAGAGCGTCCGGTTGAGGCGTTGCTTTAAAGGCAAGCGGGTGAAATTCGTAGTAGATATCGGTTTTAAATAGTCGAGGTTTGCTCTCATTTCCTTTTATTAATCTCGCATTTCAACATCCAGTTCCTAATCACATATGAATGCGGAAGAAGGCACACATTCGAGTTGGTATAAGCTTGAAGGATTTATTTATTATGGTCAAGATGGTGGAGTGATTTTAAGGATACCAAACGTTACTCTTTATTCCTTCAGTTCATTTAATTAAGCACTCATTGGTCATGTAGGCCTATATCACCTTCAACATTCCTTCAACTATGCGTTTCGCCCACCTATGTCTCATCTGGAGGCTAATGTATAAAGTAGTATGACATTCCTCGACGAGTTAAGCTGCAGGTGTTCACATATATTCATACATACAAACAACAGATAAGGTACATTCCTGTGTGTCAGGCTGCTATGAGCTACACTTTCATCATCACATTAGGGTTAAGGTACAATTCCGAGTACGCTCAATTTTGGGAACCCGGAAACATTATGAATGATACCTCCATAGAGGCAGACTTAAAGACTGAAATGAATCATGAGTCACATGTTCTTGGTACAATGGACACACTGGTCTAAACACGCGTATGTTAAAAAGTGTCACATGGGTAAGGCAATTTTGTAATGGAAGGTACAAGCATAAGAGAGCATAAAAGTAATGTGATCATCTTGCCGCATTGGCTTCGGCTAAATGAATTTCGTGCTCTGGCAAATAGCCACTATTCTCCTCTGTTGGTTCTCACTGCTCTCGTGCTGATGTGAGTACTTCTACAATGAACTGTCAGTTTTCTGCTTAGTGGCAACGTTTTTAATACCTGTTGAATCCCTAGTTGGAGTTAAAATATACTCGCCTAGATTCGTCTGCGTTGTGCTTATAGATTCTCAGCACCACAATAATTCATACAAATAGGGCCGATAAATCAAAAGATATTCCTTCTATTAGGACTTGGGAAATTTTACTTTAGACATTCATCGAGCGTCCGTCCGTCTGTACCGTTTATACGCTTTTGTCCATCGTAATAAGTGTGATAATTTTTATTTCGTCCGGAAAAAGACGTCTGGACTTTCTTAGAATACCCTTTGAATAAAGGTTTGAGGTTCGAATAAAAGGGGGAAAAAAAGGGGTTTTAAGGTGCTGGTGAAAAGGTCTCTGAGGAATTTTGGCTTATAATTTCAGATGTGGAGATTAAGTTCGGGGCAGTGCTCCACACTAAAGTGGATTTTAGTTCCGACCTATATGTAGCAAGTAAGTGAGTTTAACGCTTTCACCTGAAGAATTGGCTGAGGCAATTACAAACAGCTACAAAGCAGGTATTTATTGAAGGAGGAGGCAAAATTCTACGGGAAAATAGACTTCTCTTATTGAAAATTAATTCTAGTTGAAAAATTTTCCCATTAAGCATCCAATGTCGTCAGCTCTTCGCAAATTCGTGCTAGATGACAATCACAAGCCCGCAGATGTTCTACTGGTTGCCTTTCTCTTATAAACAGTTGCTATAAGAATTAGGTAAAGACACAGGGCTTACAAAGTCATATCAAATCTTGTCATCTGAATTTCCCTGCCCCCTGGGAAACGCTGCTTATTTCGAATGTGCAGGTATGCAATGCAGTCCCCATGATTAGTGAACATTCCTCCTTATTCTTCCCCGCATTCTTTTGTAATTTAATGACACTTGCATAATTTTGGTTCATTTTTATTAATAGAAATGTGTGAATATTTAACATTATTAATGCGTAGCCATGCTGAGTTATCCAATTCCAGGAAGAAACGGAAGCCTAATGGGAACTCTTGGGATGATCCTTGGTCCCAAATTCACTCTTGGAAAGCGAGGTTGCCACTTAAAGAATGGAAGGGGTAAAAGGCCGAAAAATGGAAAGGGTCGAGGATGCGGTCGGCGGCGCGGTGTAGGTTTGAATTTGGGTTTCGGTGTTGTGGTAGAGGTAGTGTTCTCAAGAATTTTGCTAATGACATCTACAGGATCAACATCGCCAGGATCATTAATGTCATTTTCTTCCAATGAGGGAGTGGAAGTTGTAGAATTTCCGTCAGAAGTGGTTGTTCGATTTTTGCTCTCAATGAACTTCACTGAATTGTGAACTGCTAGGGTAGTAGCTTTGACATCTTCATTTAATACAATACAAATGGATATAAGAAATGCAAGCAGTGATAGATATGCCATCATAAAATGTTCTATATTTGCGATTTGGGTCCCTTTTAAATATCTCTAAATCAGGGTGTGACTGGATACTGTTTCGTGTTTGGACAGATAAACACTTCCGCACTTTCATGAACGTCATATCTATTTGACAAGGCTGGTTTACAACCATACTGTGGAATCGCGTATCCTATAAGAAATATAAGAAGGCCGTATTTGTGGTGAATGTGCTATCATGTCTCAGATAATAAACTCACTTTGAGATACGCCGATTTGAGTAAAATTGAATTTTCCATGTAGGCAGTATAGCATCAGTGATCCGGAACATTGGATCGAAGATAAAGCAGTGTTTATTGAGCACAACAGTTAAGAATCGAATTAGATAGAAAAATTGAGAGAGTGGAAGAACAATGATGAGAAGGAAGGAAGAAGGTAGACGAACATGGAGGGGGAGAGAGAGAATCGAGCGTCTGCACTACCAGTCTAGTAATTGGCGTGTAGTTGAACTTTTGAATTATCGCGAAAGAGGTGGGTACAAATCGCTAATCAATATTCTCCAAATGAGACGTCTGAAAACAGTTCAGGGAAAAGTAGAAAAACTTGAACGTGATTTTTAACCAAAATAATTTCACTTAGTATCCCTGCCGTCAACTTCTCGTTTGTTTATCCAAACAGCTGGAACGGGGATATGATAATGCGACGTGGTCTCCTCGTATCTTTTAGATCTTTTGTACACAGATCCCAATGAGTTACGAGTGGGGCTTCGGGTTTTTGGTTTAAACGCATTATCAGAATAACGAGAAGTGATCCTCAAATATCGGGTTGTTTGTGATTTGTGGTCTGAATCCTTTGCTACGCATACTGTACTAAAAAAATGACCCTATCTGAAGAATCCGCTCTGATTATTCCACGGAAGTCATTATTGGCATCATGCCAAAATATTAACAATGAAAAAATGTGTAGTTGAAGAGAACATTATGCAGATTTGTAGCTGCAAAAGCATCAAGAGTCAATTTCAATAAAGTAGGAAGTGAAGAGTGTCAAGAAGCGGGTATTAAAGTTCGAGGACCAAGCGTGTTACTTTATTTGAATTCTGGAAGTATGAGTTGTCCTTATTCTCGTGTGAAACACGGTAAATATCCTGATGTTTTAGCTTCATGATTTGACTTTTAGATTTATAGGTTGAATTATTTCCACGACTTTCAGGGCGAGTTAATCGGTTTCTTTAATTCCGTTTTTAGTCATGCCACCTCGATTTATGTGCAACTGAAGGAGAAAGATGACATCAGCAACTCAGTTTTCACTAATTCTGCCCACTTTTAGGGGATTTGATTTAATACAGGTGACTTCTCATGATTCAACGTCCTAAAATCCGCTTTTGAGTAAAATTGTGTGCTTCTTGTCTGAAGGGTCTCAGGATACCCTCTTTCCACTTTAGTCAAGCATTATTAACACTTTTCCCTTTTATGGCCTCGGAAATGTAACGGAGCTGAAGGATTTAAAGGAGGGGAGAGGGGTCTCGCAATTAGGCGATTCCGGATTGATTTAAAGTTTATGCCGTCTATTTAGCTGATTTCACATTCTCTGATTGTATGGAAATGGAGTTTATCAAGTTGGAAGCGATGATATTCCAGCTAGCTTTCACTGATCTGCATTGCTATTTCATAAACTGGCAGAGGTCTAAAGGTACATCGTTGCTTAAGTTAGAATTCAATCTTAAACGTTATTATGGAATTTCTTATAGATAAGGCAGACTAATATGAAAGGGCAAATAAGTCTATAAGATGAATGGAAGAGGGCAGTGGGACCAAGAAGCATAGCAGAGTACGGAGTGAGAGAAAGTGACCACTTAGCCACAACGGCCACTATTCTGCCCCTATGTTGACCCTATCGGTCCGTTCCGCTTGTGCAACTTCTAATTTTTCAATAGCTACTTGCCTGGTGGCTAACACCTCCGGCAATGTGAAAGATCTGCAACCTTCTGTCATGCTGACTCATAAATCTGCGTTTTTTTTTACTTGAGAATAATTTTTTACTGGTTATTCATCGGGGAAATAAATGTGCAAAGCAAATGAACTCACTCATCGGACATCATTTCGTCCTGTCTAATGACAACCCAGATTCCACCTATTCAATGATGATGTTTATTCTCCGTCCTTCCAATTTGCAATTCCACATTCTGCTTCTTCCTCCTTACCTACCTCCCTTTCTCCCTCATTCCTCTACGAATGTTCAATACACCAGTGACCAAACTGAATTTTTGGTCTTCCGATTTTGGGAATGGTTGGCTGTATTCATACAACCCTTTGGAAACCATTATTTCTCTTGGTGAAGATCTGTAAATGAAACTTGGTAGGCTTCATAAAGTAGATCTCATTCTGAAATGGGACTACTTAAGACCTTCCAAGGATGTCAATAGAGATGAAATCAATAGTCTCTTAAAATGCTAAGGTATCAAGAGCTTTCATTCGGTGCTTATTCCTAATTACCTCTCATTAAACAAAAGCGCAGTCAGATTGGTTCTGATTTATTCACAATTTAAGTAGTGAAGGAAGATTTTTGAGCAAATAATAGAGTGATCGGTTGCTTTAGTAAATTCGATTTCCAGATTTGAGGATTTGCGGTCGGTACAATTCAAATGATTTAAAAATCAATGTTCTTAATATAAATAAGAACTCATTTATGATAAAATTAATCTGTGCACATAATGTCACACAGTAAATCATGTTCGAATGTGTTAAAAACAAGTCTTGTGCTCAGACTGACATGTCCGCACAGGATAGAAGCAGCAGATTCCATCGAATTAATAGAGTGAACACCATCTCACATAACTTCCTGTTTGACGGAAAAAGGTAGCCTCGATGTGAACTAAGATTCTGTTAATTCGTGTCAAAATAAGCCTAAAACATTAGAGAAAATGTTAAAGTCAGAGGTGACTGGGGTTAAAGGATACATTTAATATCCACGGTTGTTTGAGTTTCCTCTGCTCAACTTGAATCTATGATGAGATTCGGGTCTGACCCCACTCAAGATGAAATTTCCACACACTTTTCATCGGCAGATGTGATCCTTTGCTACACATTCTTTAGCGCCTTCTCGCACTACTGGTGGACGAAATTAACTCAGATTTGGGCGGAGGGTCTGATTCGCTATGCTCAAATAAATTTGGGCGACCAATAGTTAAAAATGATCCCAAAATAGACAAAGTTTGTAATAATTAAAGACTAATTTAATGTTTATGTGCACCTTCGATGTATCCTTATATGTTTATCTATGAATGCGCTGACCCCAATAAGGATGACTCCGTAACCCCTGCTGAGTCATTCCTCTATAGTCAAAAGTTTGGTTTAATTAATATTAGAAAAAAAACGAGCTACTCACCGTGCAGAGGTCTTTTCGCTGACTTCATGTACTTTTCCAGTGCTAGACTTCGACATATAAGTTATATACCCTATAACCAAATCGTCTTTTAGATACAACCTTTAGTTCAAATGGGCTAAATACTTTCAGCAGTAAAAAATATTGAAATGATACGGTTAGAAAGAGTGAAACTGATCGAAAATATAAACATTATGTTTATTTGTCAATGGATCCACCAGAAAAGGGATAAAAGAGACGCGGATAAGTCACTAGCATACATCAGTGTCCATGAATAACAAGCTGTTTGATCGAATCTTTTGTCTCTGTTCGAATAGCAATTGATTTCCAATTGACCACAAGCAGAAGACGGTGAAATGGAGGAGGAACTGGAGAACCTATTGCTCACCCTGTGCGAGACTGTCTAGCCGGAATAATCGATTTTGGCTATTAATTATCATTGTTATTTTGGGGTTTGTGGAGTTCGCGTGCGGAGACCTCCTCAGCCAATCAGCAATCAGTATCCCTGCAGCTTAGCGCTGTTTGTGTTTAAGGACCAAGCTAGTGGACAGCGACTCATAAGGAGCTCTGTTCGCTTAAAATTCTTACTATCTCATCGCTTACGGATCAGTAAACCCTCTCTACTCAACACCTTTCTTGTTCTCGCTACTTCGGGAGCAGCCTAGCTGACTTCGGGAGCAAATTTATGAATGAGGACTCTGCTAGACGCCATCTGGACTGCTTAGAAGGATTATCTAGTTGCAGCAAAAAGGCTTATTGATGTAGCATCCGCTACAGCATTGAATGAGAAGGGAAGAGGCTTAGTAATAAATCGGCGATACAGATACGATTGGGTGATAGAGATGTATAACTTTAAACAAATAAATAAAATGGGAAGAAGGTAAAATATGTCTTCCATGAAAAACAAAGATACCTCTGGAGCTTGATTTTCAATTTGAGCCTGTTTGTCCGTGACATCTTCAGAATTGGGGGCAGTTGCATTGACTTTCATGAAACGGAGATGTGAATTCTCCCGTAACTTCATTATCACATATTTCCCAATCCACCTCTAAGTTTTCTAATACCAGAAGATATCTAACGCCTGAAAATGCATGATTTTAAGAATTAATTTTTATCATCATTTATAATTTCGAATAAAAGATCCTTTTTCATAATAAAGCCGCATTTTGTTAATTAAACGTAGAGGAGCACAGTCAACTGGCATTGAGATTTTTATGCCTATAGAAAGGGGGAATACGTTAGAACATTTCATTAGCTACCTCCTTCGGGAGTTCCGTTTTCTTCAGGTAAAGTGGAAACGTCTATTTCTTCGTCGGTCGATTGCAAACCACCGGAGCTTTCAGAGTCTTCAGAGTCCGTCGATCGTCTTCATTAGAAGATTCTAAATAATAAGAGCGCCAGAAAATCTTGCCATCTTTTTTGTCGTCATAACTGTGTCTTGACTTTGATGCCTCCACGCCTCGTTGTTCACCAATTCTCGAGCAGACCGAAACGACAATTTCGAAAACATAAGTGCTACTGAAAAATTGACAGTAGAAGTCTATCTGACCAAATTTGAATTTGCCGTCACATATAAACAAATTTCTGGAAATTATAAAAAAGCCTTTAGATATATTAAATGTTAGTCACAATTACAAGATCCTAATCGTTTAAATTCTTTGTAATAAGTGGTTTTAAATGTCAGATTCAGTTATAAATAGTGCCGCAAATCTGAAACAAGTAGATTTTTCGAAGAGAAGAACGTCCTATTTCGATAGAGTTCAGGAAAGTAAAACAAATTCAAATGAATTTCTTTAAGATCAGCGTATTTTTCTGACAGTCCGAAAAGCATCTCAATGCAGCACTCTGGAAATCGATGGTTTAATCACATCCATGAACATGTGAGTCCATTTGAACTCCTACCTGTACCGGCCAAACACTGTATTAGACTGAATTTGGAAGTGGTGCAGACACTACTCGTACAGTTTCAGGTGCTAGATATCTTCTGGCATTAGAAAACTTAGAGGTGGGTCGGGAAATATGCGATAATGAAGGTAGGAGAGAATTCACATCCCTGTTTTATGAAAATCAGTACAATTGTGTTACCTGTTTTTTTAATCAAATGAACATAAGCTGATTTGAAATATCGCAAGTCAAACTTCAAAGTATTTAAAACGGGTTGAATATAGAGAGTGAGGAATATTGCGAACACTATATCCATGACGGATGATTCATGGTTGAAATGAGTCATGAAATATCAACTGTACTGTTGTATTGAAACTTTGTTCTGTCCGGCGGTTAGGCGTCTTTGTAGCTGATATATCTCCTGACAGCCGTTTGGTGCCTGCATTGCTTTCGATCTCATTTTACTCTCCTTGATATGAAAGAGACGAATATGGATTCCAGAAAATACATTGCCATCTTGAATCACAACTCAACACGGATGGAAGAATCAGAATGATTTCCAGTTTTCAAATATTAGATTTCATTACATTAATTTGGCCGCGCCATAATGAGATGGAATATGGAGGATGGTATCGTGAAAACGTCCAAACTGTTCATTCTAGATGCATAAATAAAACCCCTTCGGTTATTCACTTGAATATATCAGATTAGAGTTTGCACCAAAATATCAGTGTAGTTTTCTAAACTGGTCCAAAACTCCAAAATATACTTCTTCTGAAGGGATCGACCGATTTACAATTAATTTGTGGGGATGTTAACAAGTCTTTTGAAAGAAATTATTTCCTGAGGAAATGTTCCGGATTCTCCAGATTCTCTGCGAAATTTGTTATGTCTACCGTACTTCTGACCAGAATTAGGAATTATGTCTGATTGTTCCCTTCATTGATATTATTAAGGTCAATTGTTGCTATGTATTCGTCAACAGGTTTGCCAAAGTCCAGACCACATATCTTTAACCTTTTAGATTCCTAAAATTCTTACGCGCATACTTCTGCTGTAACCCTAAGCTATTCCCACTGCCCATAATTTGTGGCTTCAAATACCCTTCTTCCTACCAGTGCAATCCCCTCCTGAATCTTCTGTCTAATCTGTAGAGAGAGGTACAAAGACTGTTGGTCAGAAATTTTATTGATTGACTATAGCGATAATAAGTTGTCCAGGCAGTTGTGCAACAGGGGAATGCAGTGGTGTAGGAAGCTGCGTGATTTTGAGGGAACCCAAAGAAATTAGGCGCTGAAGACAGCCTAGTTGGAATAGGTCGGTTTACGTGGTAGTCAAAAAGTCAGGTCTGCTGACTGAATAAGTTGATAGCGTTGAGTGTACTTTCTTGGTGCAGTTCGGGTTTACTTTAGAGGTCTCGGGAAAAGTTAAATGTAGAACTGGCTTAAAACTGAAATTATTAAACAATTAAGAAAATGAAAATCTGATGAAGAATTAATTAAAATTAAGACGGCATGTTGAGATAAGTACGCTTTAAATCTTATCTCCAACTTCCATTAGCCCTATTTCCAGCACTCATCGATCAACCACATTGTAGTTCTTTACGCTACTTATCGTTGAAGTATTATAAGTAGTTTGCATAGCCCGCTTTGTTCTACAGCTCTAATTTCCCTTCACCTGGTGAACTTAATCTCACATTCTGGTACTGCTCTGAGCCTTTCTAAGTACAAAATTTAACTTACAGCATTTGAAACGCAAAGTTTATTCAAACAAGCCACTTTGAGCAACAGACCGTAGAGCTGGCGACGCAGATGACTTTTCAATTCCAAAAAGAACTGTATTTGCATGTAAATACTTGGAACTGAATGCTGGCGCCTCTGCAGTCAGATATGCCACCCGCGAAGAGGCTATTTGAGAAGTTAAATTTTTTCATATTTATCAGAGAAGACTGACTCACGAATCGTGTGCCTATTGCGGAAGTTGAATAAAAAGGGACAGTAGTTTTCATGAGACTTTTCACCACAACCCTAATCGTATTTTGTTGTGCAGTAAAACTATTAATGAAGGGTGCGCGGTAATTGCTACCAATTAATCTTCCTATATATGTAGGTTTGGACAGTAAATATAGTAATGGGTGCAGTATTTTTCTTTCAGTTTACTAATTTATTTGATTAAATAATATTATAATTGCTAAAGTATAATTGATACCAGTGTAATTAAATTATGCTATTCCGATAAGCGGATTTCTAATAATGGGTAGATGTAAAGTTTGGTCTATTAGAACTGGATTTTAACCACCTCTCATCTCAGTTCGGAAGAATATGAACTGTTAATTTAAAAGGATCTTTTGAGGCACAAAGAATACACCTGAGGTTAATGCTGAGAATGACACTCTGATATGTGACGTTTTAACCAGTCTGGTCTTTTACAGGACTCAAAAATTCGGAAACTGGGTAGAATTAATCTACTTACAGAGACTTGAATAAGTGATCAATGATTGGTTACCTGGTTAGCCAATCACAGCAGCGATGCCTTCTCCACCGGTGGTCGTACATATCAAAATAATTGATAATGAAGCTTGGGAGTTTCTCTCGAGTACAACAATAGCACTTGATAAGCCTTCCTAACAGCATCAGACGTTGGGTTTCCTAAAATTTTATAATTCTTTTAATGGATTTTGGCAAAAGCACTTCATTTTAAAAGAGTATTTTGAATTTTGACAATGGCGCCAACGAGAGACGTCACTGATTTATACACCGCTTTAAACAACTGTATCAACGTTTTATTAGCTAATGTTTCTCAAAAATATCCCAATAAAGTGTGAATGGCAAAAAGTCAGGACCTCCGCGCTCTTATTTTTAAAACTTAAAACATATTTAATTACAAAATACTCTTTTTCTTAGAGCATTTCTCTAGGATATGTTTGCTTTAATGAAGCATGTGATAAACTTGGAAGTTGGCATAATAACATGTCTTTATGACAAATTTGAGTCCCTGAAGATAGCAGAAGTTAAGTGGCCATGCCTCTATGAATCCAAGACTGCATTTTAACAGGATGTGCACATTCTGTTCAGTGTGATGCTTTAAATTTCAACCTAAATGTCCCATTTTGCATAGTTTTTAAAAAAACCGCTTTTGTTTAGCTAAGCTTTTGCAGTTTTTTGGGGGCGGGTTAAAGCGTTAACAAAACCGAAAGATTCTTAAAAGTTCAAGTAAATATAAGAAGGACAAGTTGAAATCCATTTTGATAATTTGATTAATGGTGTCCATCTCCTCTTAGCGACAGTGTTAATTTCGTCTCGAAGGCTTTCCAAATGGATAAGCAAGCGCTGTTTTAAACTTAAAACCAATTTTCACTTTCAATAATGTTTACGATACGCCACATTTACTGAAATCCACACGTCCATGAAATGTCAGATTTTAATACTTGAAACCCTCAAATGTAATGTTTTTGTGATGAGTATAGGGAAGAATATGTCTTCTTAACTTTTAAAGTTAGCGCAGGTCATCATTTAATCCACTGATTAAAAGCAAAAGAGTTAATATAAACTTATTCGACCTTGAAAGGGAGGTACTTTTTATGCTTCTTCTTGCAGTCAGGACCAGGAAAACAAGACTGGCGATGAACAAATTTTTCTTATGAGACAGCATGAAAGTGTAAGGGGATAAATCTTGGTGCTGTGACCTCCCTTCGATGTCCCTTTTCATTCCCAATTCAGGACTATTCACTGCTTTCCCAGTCAAATGCTTTCCAAAGCACTTATCATAAATCAGACCTCCTTTTTCACTCTAAAATTAAACCGGCTAGTTGAAATGAACAGAAGACGCTGGATGGAATTTGTGGACTGACATTTCATTATAATATTTAAATATTTTTAAAAAGTGTCATATATGCACTGATTTATTTTCCTTCTTACTTAATAATTACTCACTTAATACACAGCAAAGAATAGACATATTTTGTGGAGCACTTCAAGTCCTTCGGGAAAAAGAACATATGCTGATGTTTTTCCGATGCCTGAGATATTTAAGGGGAACACATCTGTTGGTTATATTTAATGCATTCGTTAACCCTACCGTTAGAAATTGCATTCGACAAGGGATAATATTACTAGAATTCAAAAGTATATTCGCTCTTTTCAATTCTGCCCACACAATTCAACTTAGTTCCTTAGTCGGTCAATCCACTTCCGTTGAATTGAATATTGTGACGATTGAAAACGGCCATATCAAAATCAAGTTTAGAAAGGTAATCGACTGTATTACTTAACAACTGTGAGCTTAATGGGAGTGAGATGGGAGAAGGGAAGACGACTGAGAGCAAGAGAGCATTAAAACTTGGGAGAGAAATGCAGGATGGTGTGCTGTAGATATCATAACCTTCAAGTCCAGATATTTGAAACTATTTGAAGTGAAAGTAAACCAATGGGACCGTTGAGAATTGAAGGAAACCTGAAGTTAAGTTATGAATATATTTGAAAAACGCTAACTTAGAAAAATGTCAGCTTGTTGTGTTATGGTGCGTATTCCAATCTGACGACTTCAATCCACCTCCACATTGTTATATCATCCTCCTTTAAGTACTCCTAGCTGTCTCTTCTATACACTGACGAATATTTAATCCTCCAAAGCGTATTTTTCTCCATTTAGAGACAGTGTTAGCATAGATCCAGATCAATCTGTTTTATGAGAGTTACCGTCCTTTATTACACTACTCAGAGGAGTTAGCAGGAGTTCACATAAGAGACCACCGCAAATTCTAATCAATGCGAGATTTTCTTCACTCCCTTTCATGGCTTTCATTCTGTTCACTTGGATTTCCTGTATTTCCAAGGAGGAAATTTGAGAGATGGATTTCTGACCGTCTGATCTTTAACCAAACCTGGCCAGGAAGAAAGTTGACACCTGACGAGTTAGAAGTAATGTAACTAACTAACCAACTAATGTAAGAATTACAGTGTAATTATTTTACCTTGGAAACGGTTTCTAATCGACCTTCCCCGAATTGAACGTCATATTCTCCTAGATGCTTCGATCAATCCTTTCCATTTCCAAAGGAGAGGATTAAGGCTACATAAAACTTCAAAACTTTGTTTTAAGGAAATTAATTATGAGAAAAAAGTTTCTTACACCTATATTCGTGAATCATGCGGTTTGCGCCTACTAGACATGAAAGGCACCAAAAATGCATTATGCTTTTTGAATTCGCCCCTTTCAACTTCAACTGCAATTTCTTCAAAATCTCCCTCAGCGTTAGTCATTATTTCCACGCTGTGTTGTGGCTTCGAATAACCGATCGCTTTTAGGCGGAAGAAAAGGTGTCCGAATAACTGTTTAAAAGAAGATTTTCACCTAAGTTAATTTTGAATTTTAATGAAAGAAAAAATACGAAACCGGAAGTTGTAGGTGGATGTGTTAGTTTTGACCTTCCAATTACATGAGCAATGGGCTCTGATTGGAGACAACTACTGTGGATGTCGGTTTTCTTAAACAAAAGTTGGCTTTCAGTAGAACTTGCATTATTACATAATCCACACACCAGATCGAGAAGAAAGCGCGCATTTCAGAGGTCGGGTGTGGTACCTCCCCCTCCCCCCGAAGTTTAAGACTTTGATTCCTGCTAAGAATAAATGTAATTGAACGCTTTGGTGGAATATCTCTATTCGTTTAGTGCCCAAATATTTTTAAGCGCGAATAAATAAATCTTCCATCTAGCAAGTTACATTAAAAAAGAATTCGTTTAATTCTACACGCGTTGAATAATTTCAAAGGAACGAAATCGGCAAAAAATTAAAGGCCTTTAGCTTCAGATGTTGTAATCTATTTGCTCTTATCGCCCGATTAGTATCTTGCCTACGCGATGAAAAGTTATCTGAAGAGGATGAAAATCCCTCACAACAAAATAAACTAATCAAAGAGCTCCAGACGTCGCGAACAAGAAGGAAATCCGGAGAAAGACCCTAAAATTTGAAAATTTAAAGTGTTGCCGTATCGCCTGTATCTAAATACCCGGATTCGCAAATCACTTCCTTGATTTCTACTTCCACTGGAACCTTTTTCCTTAACTCGAAGTTAGGCTGCCTTATCTTTTTCTTGCATTTATTTGATTTTAGTAATAACAGACAATAGACACCCTGATCCAGGGTCGATGGTACTCATAAAATTTCAAAATTGGGGTAGGAAAATCGATTAATTATAATAATTAAAAAGATATTAATAAAGAGATCCAGGCCTAAATCTCTCTTTGTTCTATAGAATTAATGAGAATTTTAAAGACTAGGCAAAATATGTAGAATAGAATGGAACTTCCTTGGGCAGAAGATCCCTCCTTATGGGAAGGCAATTCAAATCGGGTAAGTGTACGTCAATAGGAGAGATAGTATGAGTCCACGTGGAGTAAGCACTGCTCTACCAGGTCTACTAAGATATTTGAAAGAAGAAATTAACTGAGGTGACAAGGTCAATCATCGATTACTAAGCACCGGAGATCTTGGATAAGTCAGGAGACGATTATGACATTTGAATTAAGGTAAGTGGGGCAGTCAACTGCCCATTTTCATGCTATTCAGCTAGCCATGGATACCATTTTTTCTGTATTTTCTCTCCTCGTCCTGTATTGAGCCAACTGATGGCAGAACTTGATAAGCCATTTTGCCAACCATCACATTTTCAGGCGTGGTGGTACACAATACAAGACCAGCAATTCGAACAAAAAACAGCAAATCCCTGAATGACTGCACACCACTATTTAAAAACAAGATGCTATCTTGATTCTCCCATTTTGTGAAAAACAGAATTTGATAGAGGGACGATAGGGGATAAATGGGTTGAGTTTGCCAATGTGCTCCATTTAATTCAACCATTAGTCATCAATTCAACTGAAAAGATTGGTTTCTGTCCTGTCTGCTGATGATATATTGCCTGCTTTTAAATTATATTCAAAAATCATTCATTTATTATTCAGCTCAAATATGCTCATTAACCGATTTAAAGTGATAAAGTAACAGTAAAATATGATTTTACTGCCAATTTGGGAAAATAACTAACGGTACAGAGAATTTTACCAAGCTTTGATCAATCTAAAGCACATATGCAATGAAAATTTTTCATTTTTCAGTTCAAAACATTTAACTTGGATAGCTAAGATACCTTGAGTCGCTCGTATGGAAGATTTCCATTCTACCATCTGTTTAATCGGTTAGACTTAACCGGTGGCGATGACGATCCACGTGACTGGATGTGTACCGATGAGGACTGATCCTGTAACTTCTGAATTCTTAGATTTCTTCTCTGGGCACTGGGCCTCCGGTGAAGTCACTGTATTGTATTTTCACAAACCTACTTCCTTTTCATTCATTCCCGACATTCTGATGACTAAGCAAACCATTCTGTTTCTTCTGAATCTCGTTCTTATTTCCCTATTGGCACAATCTCAAGAAAGAACAGGTACTTTGATGATTATCATAGTGCATTTAACGATTGATTATCCTGCAAACTTTGAACTCCCAATTCGTTTCATGAAATCAATAAGTGATGAACTTTATTGCTATCACTCTAACAGGAAGGAATCTTACAAACCATCGGTACCATTTCCTTCGAAAATTGTTGGTCGCTTCAAATCTCAACATCTCGAAGTCGAGTAGCGTAACTGATTAAAATGTAGTGGAGGTTTTTTCCGTAGTAAGGAAAGAATGGACTTCTCCTGCCCCAAATGCCTTAAAAACAGTATGATAATGGTGTGGAATCGTGATTCAGCAAGCTGGTAGATCAAAGGCGGGCAGTCTAAACAATAATTGACCCCAGTTCCTCTTTCCAAACAAAAGCAATTCCTCTTTGTGAGCTACTTGTTTCGGTCTGCCAGTAAAAGAATTCCTCTGGACAGACATGTTCATCTGCTAAGTCAGAGGCTACAAAATGGATATATACATTCTGTGAAGCCGACAGCCGGCTGCGCTGACTAATTACAGTCAACAAGAGGGATGGTAGAATACGAAGTCATCTCAATATAATAATTCTCAAGCCCATATAGAAAGGCATTTTTCAAGGCTCATCTTGGGTAGAGAGTGGTATCACAAGCCGCCTCTGATGAGGAAATCAATTTCCGTCACCCTCTTTAGTAGCCAGACTTAATCAGTGCGGTTTGCCATTCCGCTCACTAGCTGTACGTCGAAATGAATCGAATCGTGACCTCAGACGTGGCAGAAGTACGACTGATATTATAACTGTACCCAGGTGCTGCAAAAGTTTCCCTATTTGGGGTTCCTCCGAAAACTTATCATGTGACAATTGAAACATGCATGCCTAGGCTTCACCAAAAATAACAATGTAATTTAATAAAGAATATAATATAATGTTTGCATTATCAATAACTAATTATAAATTTTTAATAATTAAATATATTTCAAAATGAATATTTTTAAATAACGCTAAATAATTAACACAACATTTAAATGCTAACTATGAATAAATAAATATACAATAATTAATAAAATATAAATATTCACTATTTTTGAAGCCTAATTAATTAAAGCAATTAAGACATGACCGCTTTAAAATTTAAAGTAGCTTAATAAATATCACACTTGTTAACTTGCCGATAGCGGATCACAAACAGAATCGGTTCAATTTAAGTCCCGTTTAATATTTTCTTAAGGTTCATATTTCAACATTTGTTATTCTTAAGTAACTACTTTTTAATAAATATACTTAAATATATTTAATTATTAGCTAATTAAGCACTTGATCTAGCAGCCCCTAAAAATAACATTTTTCAGTAAAGCGTACTCCCTCAAATCACAAATTCAGAGATTTAAAATTAATTATTGTTATTACTTATTATTAATTAATTATTAATTATTATCTCCTCATTTTTCACTCGTTTCAAATGTTTTCGGTTCAAAGTTGATCATTCTCATATTATTATTTAAATTGTTAAAAGGTATTTGCCTGCAGAGGCCTCCTCAACCAATCAGCAGTCACTATCCCTGCACCTTAGCTTTGTTTGTGTATAAGAACTAAGCTCGTGGACGTCAACTCATAAGGAGCTCTGTTCGCTTGAAGTTCTTACTATGTCATCGCTTACGGATCAATAAACCCTCTCCATTCAACACCTTTCTCGTTCTCGCTACTTTGGGAGCAGCCTTGCTAACTTCGGGAGCAAATTTATAACAAAGGACTCTGCTAAACGCTGTCCGGACTGCTAAGGAGGATTACCTAGATACAACAAAAAGGCTTATTGGTGTAGTATCCGCTACACATCTCTTGCACTTTCAAAATTGATCCCGGATAGAGTCGGCTAACTACTCCTGGGTATGAACGGTGATGAATATCAAAATAACTTGAACGCCATTTGAACTTAGTCGGCTGAGCAATCGTATCCGAAGGTTGCAAGCATGAACTCATTCTAGCATCTTAGCGTCAGATCCAAAAATCCGAAAAGCAAACCCATAAGACGTGACGTGGTTAGCAACAATTAACAATAACCCGACAAATTCAAAATTTTGTGACTGTTTAATTGAGCAGATCTTATCGTAGTAATAATCACCCGGTTTTATTTATCTTGTGACCACTAGCATTCACAACCTTTTTTAAATGGCGCCTGTGACCCGTCGTATCGACTCTTCAAGACACAAAGGGAGAGAACGAATCGACCGAATAAAGGCTCCCTTTTTACTTCATTCTGATAGGTCAATTTGTTACAGGAGATTGGTTGTCCCTTAGATTAGGTAATAATCGTAGAGTAGAGCGAATTCTTTATCGAATAAGGAACTCGGGAGGGTTCCCTGAATTCATTTAGGACTTTATATTATAAAAATGATATTGTGTTATTTTGTACAATTTGTAAATTTTATACGAGTTAGAGAAAAAATCTTCCTCCTGTAATTATCCGAAGTAGGGAAATGAGTTTTCTAAAATTTTGCTGTTAAAGTGCCAACTTTGGCGATTTTTCAATTTCATCGGCGAAGTTGTAGGGACTGAAGGATAGAAAATAGATCACTTGAGGATGTGGCGTAGTCCCGCAGTGTTTCTATCTAAAGAGGGCAACAATGATTTGTTTTAAGTGGTTTATCACGAAACCAATCCCAGTCATTTAATGAAATCTCGAAACTGATTTCAGAATCTATGGAGGCTGCTTCAGGTATTATGCATCATATAAAAAATTTCTTTCATTGAGAGGAATTTAAACTGCCTCGGTGGTAGAAAATAATGAATAAACATTTTTATGCTGAGAAATGGGTCTTAATGAGAAGGATTGTCTGTTTAGAAGAGTTTTAGAAAAAAATTTTTGCGCAAAATGGGTATAATAGTCATTAAGAGATATGCCATATTGGCCCATAGACGAATTATACTCTGGGGAATAATAAAACTGGAGAGAGAAGATATATAATCCCTCCTTTGGGATTTATCAATTGGCTAAAAACCTCCGAGAAATCGTTTTCATCCAAGGAGTTGACGAATGAATCACAAAATATTAGTCATATGAGGTTACACATTATGGAGACTAATGGTCTGTCACCACCGCTCTTTCTCGAATATTCTTTTGTCATTTGTGTTTAGGGAAGATATCTGAGTTGGATCTGGAGTTCTTGAGAAGAAGGGCTCATTAATAAATAAAACTTAATTACAACAGGCTGCCAATTTTTTGGTCGTAAGAAGAAAAAATGGCATGACTGATCTGCTCAACTAAAAGGCAGCAAATTTTGGAAACGAAATCACCCAGGAACTCAGAAAAAAGGGAGAAATATCCCACCTTATTGAATCATTTTACAATTCGGGAGTTCAGATCCTTAGTAATGATTAGAAATAACACTTTCCTCTATAATTAATCGTTGTAGATCTCCACGTCACAAGCATGTGTTGGGCAAGTTCTCGGCTGAGGAATGCACACAGGTCGTCCTCACTATATCTGAACCCGAAGGAGTTTTGCAAGAGCGCTGAAATGCCACGGTCTATACCGTATAAAACTGACAATATCATGAAAATGAAGAAAATATTTTTCAATATAAGACAAATTAAGATGATAAAAAGTTTGAATTTTCGAACAAACTGGTTAAACGTCACGTTTTTTTAGGCGAAAGCGTCTCTTTGTTCCACCTTACGGACGTAGTTAGGCGTAACTGGATTTTAATTTATTATTATAAATGAAATCACTTCCTTATTCTACCGCTTTTACTTTTAAACAGGAATTTGTTTACAAAATTTCTTTCATTTATAAAAAGTGAAGAAATAAAACAATATTATTGTTATTTATTATTATTAATATTATCATTTTACTAATTTTTGAAATAGTGCATGATTTCGATCATAGATTAATTGATTTATTAAAAAAAGTAATAAAATTCAAATTAATAATTTAATATTAATTACATTGCATTATTAACTTCGAAATTTGAAAGAAATATGCAAGTTTTAGTCACATGATCACTTAAACAAGCGAAGTAGGAAGGTCAAAATCTTGCTTTAGTTGAATTTTGAAAGTGTTGAATTAGCACTTTTTTCATGAAGGATACAATTCAATCTGGAATATCTTTATCCTCCAGAGAACATCCTCGCGATTTGATCGCAAAGTTTCTGAGTGAGTTCGTGGCCATGGCAACTAGTTTACTCGGATTCATTGCAGCCATGAGCACCTAGATAAAGCTAAAAACAGCACTTTAACCTTAGGAGAGTCCAATAAAATTCAATACTGATCTCATACCGTTCACGTTCCTCATCAATTTGTCTCAAATCTTTCTCTCTGTTAAGCACGCCTCCGTTGTTTCTCTGCTCTCTAGCTCCGACAGAGATATTCAAACTGTTCATTTTTGAGACGAAGCATTTACTTCAGGTTTGAAGTTTAGATCGTTGAATCTATGCAGCCTTTTTATTACTGAACTTCAAGCTAGACCTTTGAAAAGAACAAAGGACAAAACCCCTCCTTCTAACACACTCTATGCGCATGTTGAATTGCCAAAACTTACCGAAAAATTTTATAGAGATGAATACAAAACCCTTATAAGCTTGGTAGTATCCCACCCTCTATTGCATCGTTATTGTAAAGTAAGCACTTTCTATGTCAAGAAGCCCAGATTCTGTCGATTTGATCCAAGTGCCCACTAGATATTGCTGGGCAACAATTAACTTGTATTTGTGGAGAATACAGAAGTGAAGTTGTTTTATGATATTTTAACGATTCAGAAAAGGTTATTTATATAAATAAAATTAACCTCCGTGCGATTGGTATTTGAAGACCAAAACATCGCCAGACCGATGAAAGTTTTGTCCCGACTAACTGTCGAGCTCCCAGAAGCGGCGCGTGCCTGCATGCTGATAAGGTAATGCGCGAAGCGGAGACCATCTGGTGGAATCGTGTATCTAGGAACAGAACCAAGACCCCGCGCTCTGTTTGTCGGCTTCCTGTCACACTAAATACCTAACATCTTTAACTGAATACCTCATTATAATTTTATATTTATCATTTAACCACCAAATTCGTGTTTTTATTTGATTAAAAACAGACTTATATATTATTAGTTGTAAGAAATTAGAAACATTTTCATTTAATCAACAAAAAAAGTTTCTTGATATTTTTAAATTAAAAATAAAATGAAAACGAAAATGCAAATATCACGTTTTTTTTTTACTTCACAAGACCGTCAAAATGGCCACCCTTGAAAGGTATAAACAGTATGAAATAAAGACCATTTTGGGAAAAAAATCCCTTTTTCGTTTCTCGCTTCAGTTATTTTCTCTTCCTCCTCAATGTTCACCATTTTTTTTTCAAATAACTCCTCTTATTGTTCACCAGTGAAAGCGATAACATTCAAAGTTTAATCGTAGAGAAAAGAAATTTAGTCTTTCGCTATTGGTTAACTCTTGACCTTGACGGGCAAAGGTGATGCTTATTTCAAAGATGGGCTCTCATTAAATTAGATAAAAAATAAATAATTTTTCTAGTTAAATCATCGAAGTGGAAATATTTGATTCTTATTTAAATGAAAAGCGGTTCCATGAATGTGACCTTCAGAATATGCCAACCACATTTTGAGCCGGGAAAGAACTCAAAATTAGGGCCACAAACATCACTTCTACGAAATGGAATGCATGTTCTTGGGCCCCTTCCTTCAGGTTGCACATACTTGAAAGCTATGTCTCCTTGTATCCGTTTCGTTTCTTTGATGAGTTCTCTAAATAAATGGACATATTTTCATATTTGAGTCCGAAGGAGAAAAGATGCTTAAAAAAGGTTTCATTTTCTTGGAATAAGTTGTTCCAGCTCATGGAAAAATCGTCCCATTCAAGTGAAGTATGTCCATTGCAAATTCGGTTCACTTTGTTGGTTTACATTTATTAATAATAATATTTTGTTGAGTTCATTTTTTTTGTTTTAATTTGCAAACTGGGTGGCTTAAAAATTTCTCAACGATTTCTTCAACTGAGACTCTGCTCCTGTTTAAAAAGTCGCTTTGACTATTTGTGAATGAAAGTGTCTGAAGAAGTGTCTGGAAAATCTCCAAAACCTCCCTAATATGTGAATTGGATGGTCAAACGAATGGTCAGAGAGTTCCTAGTCAGGCAGTCATTCTCAACTTGATTCAAGTTCTAGACAACGTGACTCGTATGCTACTCGGGTTCCTTTTCCTTTCACTTCCCATTCGTCGGTGATAAAATTTTTAACGTGAGAAGCAATGGGGAAATTTTGTATAATTTTCTTCAAGCGGAAGTAATTCTTAAGTGATTTTTCAAACCGATATAATGGAGTAGAATATCAAGAAATCACGCTTTGTTTGATATGTATTATCAAGCTCTTTATGCGATAATCTGAATTCTGTCTTTAAAGTTGGCGGGCTCTTTAAAGTTGGGCGGCATTTTCCGACGGATGGAACTCTCTCACATATGAGGCAGTAGCAATAACCATATTTGTAGGAAATTCAGGTGAAAAGAGTCTCGCGAGAGGCCTTTAATGTATCTACTTAGTGCCACCAATTCTGTCCATTCTCACACTTCCTCCCCTGAAATCCGAAGTCATTTTGTATACATTTGAACACTGACAACATTTTCTCATCTGCACCACTGTGCATTATTGGAGAATGTACCCTTTTTGCCTTCGAGTTCACAGGCGAAAGAATCATCCAGATACTCAAATCGCACACTTTCTGGATTAATTTATTTTCGAGTTAATCTATTTGCGTCTCCTAAATATCAAATGCAATGATTATTACAATTATTTAATTGAAAAATAACTTATATTAACCTAATTTAATTATAAAACTTGCCATTAGGGAAGAAAAGATTCCCTTTAATAAAAAGTGGGAAACAAATTAAAAATATTCGAAATATAAGAAAATTCTCTAAAATAAATTCGTGCTAATTTACTGAGTAAGGTAGGTCGTAAGGTGACATGTTCAGAAGTTCAGCTTGCCTTGTTAATTGAATGGAAAAACGAAAATTGCAGAGGGATCAAGGAAGAAAGGAGGCCCCTACCATAAATGGTAGTTCAAAATGTTACATAATAGAGTAAAATTTAGTGAGTTGTGCCATATTAAGTTAATGTGAGTCCTTTTCATTCGGTCATTAGAAATGAACCCTTCTATGACCTCTAAGATGTCATCGGTAAATTCGGATTCAAGGTTCCCTTTGATATCAAGCGGTGTTAAACTGAATGCAATTCCAAAGAACCGCGAATGAATGCCGATCCTCACTCTTGAAATCCAATGGTCGAAATTCACCAGTCGAAATCTCTCAGAAATCGCAAAGGAATCCCAAACACAAGTGGAGCAATGAAGCAATTTTAGTTCTGAGAGTGAAATTTCCTTATTTGCTATTCTTTCTTTACCCCCTTCCCTCCCACTCCGGCAAATGTTGTATTTAAAGCTCTGTACTACATGGCCAAATAGTATCCTTGACATTTTGTTTAAATGAACTACATAAAAAGTAGAACATATGGTAGAACAAGGCTAGGCCATATGGTCGTCTGCAACGTCAGTGGTGAGCAGAGTTCTCGAGGCTCTGAGATAAAAGGGTTGTGGAATTCAAGCTCCTCACCAAGAAGTCCTTATGATGTTATAGTCCCACTAAAGATGAATGTTGAAAGTGGTCTAGGTAGTGTTAAAATGGCCAAAACTTCACAAAATAGCACATAGTGTAACCGACAGTAACGATTTTTACCGGCAAAGTTCCACATGGAAGGGCTCTCCGACATAAACTATTTTAAACCATTACATAGCTTTTTAATACTAAAAATCAGTACTCATTAATGGTTACTATGCAAAACAGGGGTTATTGATCGAGTAATGGATTGGTCCCTTCTCGTTCTTAGCGTTTTAACATGAAAGATTTGAATCCACTAAAATTCGATTGAAATTGGGTTTATAGGACTTTTATCAGCATCCTTCTCCGTCTTTAGGTGATGTGCACACCTGCTTCTTTTCTTCACCAACCAGTTTGTAAAGAGTACGAGTTTGTACGACCGTAAAATTGAGTACCAAGATCATGAATTCGCAATTTTCTGAAACCGAAACTAGTTACTATTAATAGAAGAGTCATGCTATTGTCCTTCAGGTACAACAATTATCAGAGCACACTTTTTCGTAATTTAAACAAACTGTGCGGCCAAACCCACTACCTCCAAGAATGCATACCTCCTATGTAGAGTTTTAACATAATTCATCATGTGTGCTTGAAAACCAACGCAAACGGATTACTGCCTGACAATTCGAGACACTGAAGGGAGCGTGAAACCATCGGTGGGTTTTTTTTCCATTGACTTATGTGAATTCTCGTTTGTATTTAATGAAAATGAACCCGTCACCAAGGATTTACCATGAAAAATTGCTTTGGCAAATTCGCTCAACCAAGAAGGCGATCTACCAAATAAGGGCATATTAAATTTTAAAGTGGCGCAAAAATTGGTACGCAAGGGGTCTGTGTTGTAAACCTCCACACCGATGAATAAAAAATGAAATTCTTGCCAGACAAGCTGAAGCCGCGTGTTTATTTAGCTCCCAGTTTCCAACACAATAGCCCCATCTCCCATTTCTAAGAGTTAGTCATCTTAAAAAAGTCTGTAGCCACTTTTTGGGAAAAATGTCGAGTGACTTGAGAGTAATTGCTTTGGAAGTTCTTTCTGTGGAATACGAGGCGAAATGCCAATTTATTTTTTGTAACTGTGGCAAAACTGTAAAAAATTTAAAATACTGATTTGTGAGAGAAAAATGTGTTTTTTTAAAATTTGATTGGTTAAAGTGGATAACGAATTGTTGACGTTTCGCCTTATTAATCTATTCATGAAGGCGGCTCAAACGAGAAGATAATATGAGGAGGGACTTGGAGGGAGGGACTTTACATTCCAACACATTTGCCTTCACTCTTTGTTGACCTTTTGAGAAAAGTGCATTCTGTATTGAAAGAATACCATAAAGTAGAGATTTAAATTTTATGTTTCATGGAGGCTTTCCTTGTAAATCAACGCACCACAAAGGACTTTGTGCCCTCCATACCACAACCTCATATGGTTGGTTGCTTCAAGGTTATTTATGAAATTCGTTTAAGTTCGACATTTTACTAATAAATAATAATACTAATAACAGATAAATTATTAAAATGATTTTCTAAAATATTTAAATTGATTCCTATATTAAAGCAAAACATACTACTTATTTAGCCAAGTCCTTTCAAACCATGAATCACCACATTGAGTTACATTACTCTCAAGGTAACAATAATGAATAATTAATAAATGTTTTCTCTTAACGAGCGCAATATTTTATTTTGTGTATTATTACCATTATTAGTGAAAATAACGCTTATCCCTTCAATTGTTTCTGTGAGTCAATACTGTACATTGAAGTGTAACAAGTTTTCGCTGTAAAAAAGAGAACTTGTGTTTCCCTTCTTCTTACGTTATCGGCTTGTAGATCTCAAAACATACATTCGGCAATTTCACTCTCAGGTTTCCATCAATGTCGGTATTAAACTCTGTAATAACATCCTCTTCTTTTGTTCTAAAATATTCCCATAACCATTATAAAGAGGGGACTTTTTTAGGACAGATAACAATAGGCTAATCCAAAGTCCCTTTCAGTTGTTCGAACTCAGCTACCACAGAATGGGACTGAAATAGTCGAAATTTGAAGTATTTCTTAAGAAAGAACAAAAGAGGGGCGATAGTTTTTGACCAGTAAGTTTTGATCATACAAGTCTGGAGAAATTACAAGATTAATGCTCATCTGTGCTCACTCTGTGGCATGGGTGGTCAACCGCATTGGTTGACTCTAGTCTATAGAAGGGATGGTAGAAAGCGAGTTTCTCATAAGGGTAACTCCAGGATACCTACTCGCTGTCAGAGTCAAGTCTTGTGCACACTTTCAATGATAGATTTGAGAGAGAACAAGAGAAAAAATACTTAATTTCTTAAACAATTAAGCAGTGGGAGTACATCTCAGATTATAGATTTTAGATACCTCAATAAAATCACTGATTGGCATAAAAATTAGTTGATAAGCATGAAATACTCAAAAGTCAGCGTAAAATTAATAAACAAGTCTCCATAAGAGATAACTTAGGTGAAAGTATGATTGCTGCAAAGGTATCATAATTTTTCGTCTTTCGATATCCGATAACGGTCTTCCAGATGTTTTCGTTTTCGGAACAATGAAGCGCAGAAAACGAATGAAACCGAGAATGTAGTAATCTGTATCGAATGTGACACTGTTTTGGTCCTGAATAACTCTCTTATATGCGATGAAGAAAAAACTCCTGCACATCTGTTCCAGAAGGGGTTCTCGAAGATCGATACAGTTACAACTTGTTCAGCTTCAAATTGGAAAAAAGTGCAGGAAATAAACTCCGCATTTCGAAATGAGATTAGATATTAATATCATTAAATAAATATGCGGAAATCTGATGAATTCACCATTTTGAGAAGCTGGGTTCTGTGAGGTACTTAAACAGCAATCAATATTTCCACGAAAATTACTCCGATATTTAAATTATTGCACGTTAAAAAAGGGGATTCAGTAAAACACAAATACTGAGCAACACAAAATCTTCCGTAAATTAAGTTTCAAATATACAGAAAAGAGTTTGTTATAAGCATTTCGGAGCCTGGAAAACCTGTCCAATTCAAGATTGGAGAATTTTCCAATCTCCAATTCACAAGTGATAGTTAGTCAAGGTCAAAGTTCACTCCCTTCGAAAATTGCCCGCTTTGATGCCATTTAATCCCTTTATATTTCATTATTACCATCTGCATGTAAAATTTTTAATGCCCTCTTTACAATAAAAGAATTTCTTACAATAATAAGAGAGAATTTTATTAACTTTTAATGCAATAGCATGGTTAAATGGAGAATGATTTAGGTGTCCACAAAATATCGTCACGAAATTCGGTTTTTGCGGATGAAATTTTATCACCTAAAGCAAAATTTTAGTCGTTCTATCTCCCAAGGTCACAAAAAGTAAAAGTTATCTTCTTATCGGATTAAATCAGCTTAAAGATGATTAAACTGTGGAATGAATTTTCTGGCTTAAGTCATAATGATATTTTATCTTCCCTAAGCTGTTTTTTCCTGACTCTGTCTGAAGCCAACAAAATATATCCGATGCATTTGACTTCTCCCAGCCCCAAATATTCAAAATTCCCACTTTATCAACAAATAATTTAATTAATAAAACAGCGTTGGCTTTTTAACTCGGTGAAATTTATTATACAGGGGAGCAAAATACTCGAATTTTAGCACCCCAAGCAGATGGAGCTGATGACCAAGACCGAGTCGAGACGTACGCGGAGCTTTCCGATGGGTTGCAGATGGAAAATGGGTTTTACAATGTCTGAGAGCGTTCAGCATGTCGTACGTTTTGTTTACGCATAAACTGTCTGTTGGAGAGTCCTCATTAAAAGGTGCTACTACATAGTGAGGAGTGCAAATGTCCCCATCATATCTCAGTCTATGCTACACACTACGTTTGCCAAACCTCTGGAAGAGAAGACCACGGTTGAGCCAAGTGGATATGACTCCAGACCCTCAAATTCCTCGCTTAGGGACACCCTGGTTGATTTCATGGAATCTTGTTAAGATTACTGCTAACAGCCAGGGTGGAAGAGGATGCAAGACATTCAAGTTTGCAAGGTACACCTTTACATTACCTTCCGACCGTTAAAATTTTTCAGCACAAGGATAAAAGCTGTTTTGAAAACTTGAACAATTGTTGAAACATGTTGAAACATGTTTTCTCCAAAAAAGTGGAGACACAGAACGGAGTGATAAGTCGCCTCTTCTGATTTACCTTAATGGTCCACCTTTTGTGATGTATTTACAAATTTTAATTATTTTCTTTTAAAATAAGCACCAAAATAAATTCTTTAAATATCTTTTTAGTAAAATTTTAGTTGTCTTATTATTTAAATAGATGTTAAAAATTGCCTTCTTCTCAAATTAATGTTTGCTTGAACTTCACCTTAACGTATTTCGACAGTCATCTCTACAAGAGGGTCGAAAATCTACAAGAAAGAGCACATACGATACTACTGTCATCTAGTAAAACTCCTCTCGAGCCACTAAACACCAAGAGAATTAGGAGGAAGAGAAATAAATTGTCTCGACGAAGGCAATTCAATCAGGATTTTAATCGACTCAGTTTATTGGCTGAAACATCAAAGTCGATTTCATTCTCTCAGCGTGTTAAATAAAACCTCTCTGGAAATAAGGCTGCGTCGCCAATTTCGTATGTGGATGTTTGCAGAAACAAATTTAAGAGAAATCAAATGAAAGGCGACTGCATTACCGACAAGGCAATGGGTAGCCACTTTAACTGCCCAACTGGATAGAACGATTAGAATTAAATCTTTGTATATAAAGTTTTTCGAAGATCTTTTATTAGAATTAATGTCAACCTGATAATTTTTTCTTGTTTCCGATTAAAATTTTAGTTTTGTTATTGAATTGTTTATAATCCTATTCATTTTCAAATAAACCACCTTTCCACTAGTAACTCCATTTGTTGAGTAATTCGCTGTGTCCTCTAAACCTTCAATCCCTTTTCAAATTGACTGAAAGATCCATTATTGAGTCTTTAAGGTGGCTGAACTGGACCAAACAGTGACTTTCAAATCCGGTCAATAATTTGTGTCCGTTTTAAGTTAAGTACATACGTGCAACCCCTGTTTATTAACTCTAATTACGATACACAGAGCCGATGACTCCCAAATTCGTCGTCTCCCACCTACTCCCCATTGCTTATTAGTGATTTTTTTAGTTTAATTCTCTGCGCCCAATTATCATACTCCAATTTCAAGGTTTTTCTTATCAACTTTGGGGAGTTTGAACCGTTAACTTGATGAGTCCGGTGAATTATTGCCCTGCGTACCTTCGTACAGATTTGAAGCAAACGACGTAGTTTTATAACTATCGAATGAATTTTGTTAACTACTACTTACATTTTAACAAAAAAACTTGATTTTTATACAAAAAAGGAGATACTTTTAAATTTCAGCAAATGTGATTCCTAATATGTCAAAAATATTTAAAAACGTCTCCTAAAAAGGGCGCCAGTGTCAAGATTTGGTTTAAAAAAAACCAGCTTATCATTTTTGTTCTTATCGTAAATTTGTAAGAAAATTTACAAACCAAATATATTTTAAATTTTAAAGTCTGTGAATGTTTAATGAATCCACTTTTGAAAAACCAGAAAATTTTCGATATACTTTTGAATATTCAAGAAATCAGTAATTGAAATCAATCATTCGATTTTGTTGTCATTAGTTAAATAATTAAATCAAAAGTTTAATTTTGGAATAAAACTTTCATTTCATTCTAATATTACAATTTATTTGGAGATGATATTTGATAGAAGTAGTTTAAAGGTCAGAACATAACAAAATCGATAACTGACCTGCAGGTCAAAAAGGGAGGGATGAAGGCAGATACTTTCGGAAAATGAGACAATTAAGCTGAGCAACTGAAAAGTAGTAAAGTCCTTTAATGGATAAGAGTAAGAGGATTAAAAATTATATTGAAAGTGAAGAATAAATGTATTTTACTCGTCTTATTTTATTGGATTTGGGGATTTGTTTATTCAATATTTACTTAATGGATAACTCACTACTTCGCAGATAAGGAAGGTTGAATATTCCTTGATCGTTATCCAGATTACTGATAGAATTCTTGTCCTCGATGTTTGGTACTTACTGACGGGTGGATTAATTGGAATGATCGGTTTTCAACCTCGACCCTGTTTTTCTCCCTTAGGCCAAAAATCCAATAGGCTTCCATTGCCTCAAACAGCTCACGTGATTTTGACGTAGTAGAGCTGACTAGGTGAGGTAATATTGTCGTGATATATTAATTCCCAATTTGAGTGGACGCTGCTTATTGGGCTCCAAACATTTCAAACGCCATGCTGTCTGGCCAAATTCTGCCTTCATAACACTTATTATAGGTAGTTTAAATATAAGTAGTTTACATTTATAAGTAGTAGTTTAAATTTGAGTACAGACCTGTTCTGCTCTGTGAGCTCCGCAATGTTAAGACTGTATAAGTCCTTTAAGATCATGTAATGTCATGCTGTTTTATCGGCCTGAATTGAATTGGCAACCGGAGATTGCGTGTTAAATTTTTTCAGTAATTCAGAACCGGGATACGAAAATCAAATGAAATGACATTATAGTTCTCCCTTTCGATCCCCTCCCCTTATACCTTATTGAGTCGTACTTAGTTGATTTCACCTGCTTTTCAGTAAGGAAAGATGGTGACATTTTTCTGCTTTGTTGTGGGTTATATTATACTAGCAGACCTTCTTCATTCAGCAAATCTCAAATTTAGTGAAGCTGCATCCCCGTGACCTTGAAAGTCATTTTAAGCCTGAGTTAACTCCGTAAAAATACCAAAGTCCTGAAGTCATAGACGCCTTTTGCAACTACAGCTCCTGAAAAAAAGGAATTTTATGAAAGAAATCCCTAAAATTTTTTCATTCTTCTCAGTTTGTTAAAAGTTATACCGCAAGCTGTGCATTTATGCGTTCAAATGCCACTTTTTAATCTGAAAGCCAATTGAACATTTTCTTTGTTGAGACAAGGGCAAATTCTCAACTTTCTTACTTGAAATGATTCAGAAGGAGTTCGAAAACACCTTTCTTGAAAAAAACCGAGAACCTCAACCCAAATTTGTGTAATTTTTACTCGTAAATAAACATTTTTTAGCAACCCAGAACCGGGATATGAAAATCAAATGAAGCCCAAGTTATGTTTGCTCGACCTACAGAATGCAGAAGATTAATTTCATCGGTCTTCTTAAATGGGAGGGACCAATCACATTGGTTTAGATCCACGAATCTTATCAACATCTGCCAATTGGAAAACAAGATGAGGTAAGTAACCAAGGTTTTCAAAAAGAGACTACTTTTACCGATAGCACGTGGAAAATTAGCCAAAAGATCCATCACAAGAAGACAAATCGGCCTTCTATTCCTCGCCACTTAGAAGTTCCAATCGCAAATTGTTAACTCGATACTAACCAGTTAGAAAAAAATAAAGATTTGTTTTTATTAATAAAGTTAGTATGCAATGTCCTGTATGGGCAGGTGCATTCATTGTCACAAAGTAGAGGTCAGGGAGTTCGGTACCTAAGGTTTGGGCTTTTACTTCTTGCCTAGTTACTCTGTCCCTTCTTCCTGGAAGCTAAATACGCTTATCCGTTTACCGAACCGCCGGAATTTTTAATTCAAAAGTAGGCTAGCCTGCAGTAACTTTCAAAATTGGAACTCTTATCTCCCTTGCCTTTGGCAGGACTAAAAACCAATGAACCTGGCGGTTGAGGTTATTGCTGATTAATGTATTTGTGGAAAATTGATCCGTTCATAGCGGAAAAGTATCGCTTTATTTTCTGACAACTTTTCCATACACTCGGCAACATTTATTCTTTTGTAAATATCCTCAACATGAATTTCCAAAGTTTAAGGTTGGGAATCGACTTTGTTTTGACGTGAAGGTTGACTCTTTATTCGCCTTCTTTATGGAAATACGTTGATTTTAGACTCAAACTCCCAACTATCATGTTTAGACGGGTTTATCAATTCTCCTTTTTCTATAACTGTCCGGTTTCATCTAAAAGTACATCTGCACTCATATCTTCACACGCGTCCATGTCCAAGTGACTCATATGAACCGTCTTTTTTTCATTTACACATACATGCACGCAGACACACGTTTGGTTTTTATCTGCTCGCCCGCTTCCCCCTCATCCCTCATCCCTCTCCCTCTCTCTAACCCTCCTACTTCCTCGAATTCTCTTTGTAGTTTGTTCAATACACATTACTTTGTGTTCTACATTTTCGAACCGTTAGCTGCTACCTATAATCTTAACTTCTACAATCTGATTCTGGTGTATTGATTCCTAAAAACTGGTGTCTCCTAAATTGGTGACCTCGGATCTCGTGACTCCAACTTCAACAAGTGTTCAAATGAACAAAAGTACTTTTCAGAGAACCCCATAGGCAAGATTTTTTAATTGAGCTTATCAGAGATATCTTCGCTAGTTGTGATTCTTCGAGGGTGTAATACAAGGTTATTATTTTCGCAGTGCGCTGGAGATCTTTAGGTCTGTGATTGTCAGACAGCATTGATACTACTGTGGAAGAGAATCACCTTTGATGCTGTATCCTCATTCCACTTGCAGGAATAATGCCCAAAACTATTTACTCGAACCGTTTTACTTGTCGCCCATGCACTGGTCATCCGATCTACTGACAAATTCTCTTGAACTCTATGCCCGTGAGCTGTTGTTTATAAATAAATAATGCTTAATAAACTTTATGTGCTTTGCTCAGGAGGTATTGTCACTTCTAAATTAACTGGAACACAAGTGACTTAAGATAAAATTCTTTTTGTTAAAAATCATCCAGACAATTTTAACCAGAGGTTTTAAATGGAAATTAGGTAAGCAGGAAACTGGTTTTTCATCGTTACCTCTTAACAACCCAACTCTCTCATTGGCTAGTGGACAAGAAAAGTGTTTCGAAGGTGATTGATCTTAATGTGCTCTAGACGTCGTGAATATGAATTCACCTAAGAAGCAGAGCACAAATCCTGCACTTTTGAAAAGTGAACGTTAAAACATTGGACTATCTCCAAAAAAAGTAGAAAGCGTACAACTTGATGGCAACAATAAATATCAAATGAACTCTTTTGCCCCTTGACTTTGCTTTCTAATTCTACTGGATCCTCTTCTTTAAGAAATTTGTAAGGGGTTCTAATATATTCCTTTATTCGACTAGATCAATAGCAGTAAAATTACTTCAATGAAGCAGCAGAATTTATCCTCTTGAAAAGGAGAATTCGAACGTCGATTTCAATCATAGATGTACTGGATATGAAGCCTAGTTCAATGATTTTTTATTACAATAGAGTGGCACAGGGATTATTGTTTCCATTAGCGAGCACAGGCAACGGGTTTGTTACATTCCTAGGGAACGAAACGGCTGACTGAAAGGGTTAAGTCCGGCTGATTAGGGAGAGAATGGCAGACGTTACGTTCCTCAACAAATAGGGATTAGAAAACGCTTTCATAAATGAGCTATGAAGTTATTAATCCTCACTACAGCTGACACTAAGATGTCCGACGCTAAACCAGAAGTGTAGCGCAGCCTTTCTGGTTTTCTGAAAGATAAAGTGTTTCAATGGTGACGATCGCAACTCGGCAATGAGAGGGACTTATAAGCATTGTGAAGAATTATTTAAATAACAGCCGACATTTCAAAATTTATAAAATATTCCATTGCATTAAGAGAAAATGTGAAACAACTTAGAAGTGCTATTTTCAATAACATTTATTAATTGAGGGGTCACTTTATGTAAAATCGGTTGACGATTCGCCTGGATGGAAGTTAGAAAATATTCTTTTAAATTGCGCAAACAATCCTCCGCCATTTGAACTCCAAACACCATCTGTTGACTATAATGCCATCGTTATTCTTAACTTAATGGATTAACAAGTCAAATTATGTATTTATATAAATATTTTTGACTTGAAAAGCGGTATTTTGCAATCAATAAGTTGGGATTTTATTGATTTTTCTAATTTAATGAGTATAATGATAGATAAAAGTATGGTGATATAGCAATAAATAAATACGAATCATAAACAATATGAAATGAATCTGCTTTTGTTGGAAAGGAAAGAATCATGATTAATAAATTGATGAGTAAATGCGGCAAGGCAAGGATGGAAAGAGTTGACCAGAGGAGGAAGTAAGAGGGGTCTAATAATCGACTCCTCACTGCGACCATCGTTGTAATTTTGCGCAAGTATGAGGAGACAATATGCCATTTGAAGGGAGAATGCTTCTGAATTGCAACTTCTAGATAACTTGGCTGGGGTTCTAATCCTTCAATAAACTAGTTTTTCATCAAATTGCGTGATTTCATTTCGATGGTGTTTGTGTAGAGAGCACTCTAAGTAGGTGGACACTCGATGGCAAATCACAGGAATCAAGTCTTGCCAAACGGAGGGTGGCAGAAATCGAGTTTCTTATCAAAGAACCTACTCTTCTAATAGGAGAAAAACGCAGTTCTAACTATACCTGAATGTTACATTCACAATAAACTATTTCAGCATATCCCAAAGAGTAGAAACAACCCGGTTATAGTTGGTTTACCAGGAGCAAATTATTGTTACCCGTGATATAGTAAAAACCGCCCACAACATTTATTACTGGGAAAGCCTCTGAATAAGGGTAATAAGGAGAAAGTCAAACATGATATGATAAAGGTGAGGCAACAACAATAAACAGGTAATGGAGTTTGTATATCAAAAGTCATACTTCATTTGACTTCGGGAGTATTGAGGTAACCATATCTTTCAAAGGGGAGAGTTCCTCCCCTCTTTCAATCTTCGTCAGTTGACCCCCAAATTCATGTGTGGAATTGTCTGCTCCATTCTATCTCAGTGTTTGGCAACGCCACTGCGATTCATATGTATATTTTTACAACCGAGACCACCCATTGCAGCTCAATCAGGGTGAAATGTATCCTCGTAGGATCAAATAACACCAGTTGCATAATTTCCCTTTTTCAATCAGATTATAATTAAGTGGACATTGGATAATTCCGGAGGAGAGGAATATTTTTATTGGCTAAAATATGAAAAATTAGACAATTTTATCGAAGACACCACATTTTGAAGGGTCTGTCTTTCACAAAAGTAGACAAATCAACTTCTCGATGAATATTGTCGCATATGCGAATAAAGCTTCCATGACGATAATATGAGCACAAAAATTCAGGTTAACAGGCAGTAATAAAACAAACCCGTTGAAAGAGATGCCAACAGTAATAATGGTCAACGGAAAACTTTCGAAAGTGTAAATTTTTCGAAGTTCTGCTCTCCAATCAGCTTCAAACATATGTATATATGTATATATATGGACTGGTGGTTGTAATATTTTAAAGTGAGTATTGAATCAAGGTGGCGTGACCAAGTTAAATAAAGTGATATAAAAAATCTTTCCCTTTTCTTTGAAAAAACGTTTACTTAGAGAAAAAATATTCTTTTGCCAATAGCAGTGCAAACAAATTTTGACATTTTTCAATCCTGGGAAAGTGATTGAATAAAAGGAAGATAAGAGATTGGGGAGTAAGTCAAGAATAAGTGAGGGTAGGAAGAGACGACGCACTTTCTTTGAATTGTGGAGGCATTGTGAGGTGCCAGCATTCTTAAAAGAGGTGCAATCTAACCTGAAGTATCTCTATGATTTGACATCAGAATTCCTGACTGAATTTAAGTCCATAATATTCCATGTCTATCATAAAAATATGGGAATTGTGGACACCTCGCATTCTGTCCTTTTTTATCCAACATCGAGAGCCTCCTCTTAAACAATCGTCCTTATAAAAAGGAAAATGCCACTGCGGATGGGAATAAAGTTTGCAGACTGTCGGCAACTTATTTTGATGTTTGCATATAATGGCAGACTCATAATGTCAAAACTTCAAAGATCCACTGAGAAAAGGCTATGGAAGTGGACTGTGCTTTACTAAGAAAATCCGACTTCATCCTCTCCGATTCTGAAATTGTGAACCACCTTCTTTGTAAATGTTTGCAGAAAGAGGGCAAACAATTCAGTGTTTGGATTCCAGTGTTGAATATGTTCCATGTGAACATTATGGATATTTATAAACTAGTTTTTAATGTTAGTTATAAAAGTTGAACGTAAAAATGTGAATTTATCAACTTTGCACTCACCGGAGGTTACGGGAAACGAAATATTAGCTCTCGACCATTGAAGTTTTCATTGCTGTTCGAATTCTACTTTGAGCTGCCTTGGTCACTGCACCTTCCGACTTCTTCATTTCAGTCTATTAATTTTCAAGAAACTTGGAGAACAAGGGAACTCATTTTCGTGCTCGATGTTTTGAATCCAATTACGTTTCCATTGTCAAGTATTTTACAAATTCGATCAAATTTGTTCCGTTCCATGAACAAGACTACCTCTTAAATTACTGAAGATGAAAAGATGGGTTGTAGTAACTTTTTGACAAACCTCTGCCTTCTAATGAAATATGTCTGACACTCTGAAGAGAATTCCATCATAACCGCGGGGCATGACTCACTCCTCACACAAAGGACGTTATTCATCTACAAAATATATTAACAGAAGTACGATTTGAACGTCTACGGGGGGAAGAAGAAAGGCAAGATGAGGAATTTCATTCTAGAAGCCAAGATTTCACCTGAGCTTCATTTGCGGTTAGGAATTTGTTTCTAAAAAACGTTCGTTTAGCAAAATTTGCGCTCAATTTTGCCGAGGTTACTGGATGACAAAAGTTGAATATTTTGTAAATAATTGATCACTAGAAAGTATCTTAAACTGAAAAGAGGCATAAAAAGCCAAATTTAAGTCATTTTGGATGTTTATTGCACCTCCACACGTCGAAAGATATGAGTCTTGCTTGAGAGGGAAACGGATTCATATTTACATCTATGAATAATGTTACCCTCCCATCCAAACGGAGGAAACAATTTCTTGCTGAATAACGGTCTGGCCAATATTGCCGAAGAAGTGTCTCCTGAATCATTTACAAGCCAGTGGTTTTCTTTTATCCCTAAATTATTCACTTCAGAGGCGAAAATACAATAGGTGAACAAATGTGGGGGAAAAACCAACAACAGACATTCATGAATAATTTCGATGTTTTGCTTCAGGCCATAGGAAATTGTAATAAATGAATAACAGGCAAGCTCTGCATGTAAAGTTCTCTTAAAAGTTTGATAACTTGTCTAAATTCCATGTAACATTTCTCACAAAAAAAAGGAAGAAGGAAACATAAACATGCGAGTTGAAATTCCTACCGGAATCGAAACATGAATTCTGTGTGCTTGCATTTAGACCTTGAATTTTATCGGAGGATAGTTCCCAGGACAAATGTTCCATCTATCTTCCATAAAATGTTTATGAAGCTCCAAATATACTTTACACATAATGTGAATCAATGAAGAACAATGACAGGAACTCGAGGTGAAATTGGTGAATTCTTATTGAAAGTTCTTCAAATTGCCAAATAAGTTATTTAAATGAATATTTGTGCGTGTTTTGCAGATAACTAATTTCTGGTATCAAATTACGCGATGTTTTCAGTAATATCTACCCTGTCAAGGTTGCTCACTTGATTGGATTCCCCTAGTAGCACTATTTTCTGACGATTTGCATTCAATAATTGAGGTTACCGAGGTGAATTCGGTTAGCAAAGGCAAGTTATCTTATTACATCAAGCCATCTTAGCTGGTATTTACGGTTGCTAAACTATTTATGCTTACGGGTAGTCCAGTTCCGTTGGTAGATTTCGCTGCGTTATATCGTCTTCGGAGGTGAGAGATTGCGGTCGCTAAGGCGGTGCTTCTAATGGGCTAACCTCAGGTCTCTCTCTTTCGGGGTGGTCGAATGTCTGACCTCTCAATGTTGCATCTGCGGGATCGATTTATGTGAGGTCAATCCCCAAATGTCTTAACTGCATGACTCATATAGTCTGGTGGACATGTGATTTATACCCACTTTCAGTTAGTTGTAATAGCCCCATGACATAACAATACCTTTTACTGTAAAAAAGTGCAGAGTGCCATGAGGAACAACAGAAAAGTTGTCATAAGTTTTATTGATTATATTAACAGGAAGTACTAATTAACAACTGTAGGAGTTAAGTAGATCTTACTTCCTCTCTGACTTTTTATCGACTTGCTCCTTTATGTAGAGATCCAAATTTTCAAATTACTAGTCGTGAGGCCCATTTCGTCAATTTAAGAGAAGAATATCCACCTACAATTTGTAATTCTTTTCTAATTCTTACCCTTAAAATTAGTAAAAGTTCGAAAGAGAACTTGCCTCATAGATCCATAAAGTCACCGTTACCTCAAGTCATATTTGTTTCAGTTGCTCGTCCAGATCCAAAAGAAAAAACGGTATCACGTTGCATATCACTCGATAATTATATTATAGAAAAAGAGCTCAGTAAATTGTGCTTAGTAAAAGTGTTTTAATTGATTTCAAAACTGTAAATCTTTGCTGAAATAAAGATATGAACGATCCGATCACCTCTTCTTTAAAATCCCGCAATTGCAGATATTGGCCTTTTCTGGAGTCAGGAAAATTTGAACTGGATCTTGAAAGACGTGAACATGAAGATACAAGAGGATTCAAACTTGCGTTCATGAAAACCATGGCGATTATTCTCCAAGTGTCATGAAAAATATTATCCAGCAGAAATGTACTCCTGCAGTACCCTACTGGCGTCAAGGACAAAGAGGCGCGGATTACAGCTCCAGTTCCAGAGGCATTCTTGCTTTTCTAGAAAGAATTCTCACATCTTGCCTTCCTCCCTAATTAGTAGCTGTAACATTTAAAGCTTTGCGTTTTTGTGTCCAAATTGTGCCTGTAATACGAACATCACCAGATTATCTCAATTGATCAACTCTATTTTCTAATTATATGGGTCAATTATGATTGCTTCTCTTTATTGACAAATTGTATTGTTCATATGCCAAGTTGATTATGTAATCTCTTGGCAACCAATTTGTCTAGCAATATACCAATCATAGAAGATCGATCTTGTCGTCGAATAGCGAAGACCGGTCAAAGAATTTCGTGAATTCTGTTACTGATTATGGAAATTATTTAATGCCTCCTCCTATCAAAACTGTTAGAATACAGCAGGTTTTCGTTATCTTTCATTGTTAATACCTCGTCTGTATTACTATTAATGCCTCTACCAAGAAATGGAAATGAGAGTAAAGTGAGAGAGTTTCGAAACCGAAATGCAAATCGTTGAGGTTAGTTAAATTTGAGTCCGAGTTTCTGAAGCCGAATCGGACTCTTTTAAGGAAGTTATAAATTACACTCGGACATTTAGTGTTTTATTCCTACACTTTTTTTTACTTAATGAAGAGAAATGAGGAGACCTTTTATGAAAGAGAGAATTTATTAAATCTCCGGGGGATTCTCTCTCACCTATCTAGAACGATGCAGTCTACTGTCTCTTTAAAACCAATTTTAAATTCCGTCACTGTTAATTGTTGCATCCAAGTAGAAATTCCTGTCTGCTAACCGCACGCATTTAACATCTAGAATTGTCACTCACTGAGATCGCATTGCTTCACGTCTGATTGTCTGGAGCACGGTTTTAGCTAAAGACGATCCACAGGCAATAAAATCTAAGAAAGTCTAGACAAAATGCATATAAAATCATTTAATGTGGGTCCACATTCTCAATATTCAGGCACATAATGCCTAATCTATGAGATGTGGCGTATTTAATTATATGCTGTTACCTCAAATGAGGCGAAATTGGAGGGTAGTAATAGTCTATGAGGAGTTCAGCAATTCTGAAAAGCTTCTTTGGGTCGCAAAAATCTGTCTGAGCACGCTCCTCATTTTCCTTCCAAATGGTTAGGTTTATTCTTCTGAGATGTAAGCAGGGAGGGAAGAAGGGTTAAATATAGAAGGAAAGTGCGGTTCTCTTTAACATTCGATTTTGATCTACTAGAAGAAATCTGCCTACAATGTGCGAAATGGCATTAACAGACCTCCCCTTCCAAAAACTGACCCTTTATCTGAGATTATACTTCTTTTAAGTTTATTCTACTTTATACTTTAGCAGAGCTTCAATAAAATTAAAGTCATTAAACAGGGGTACGATTTACTTTACTTACAACATTACTTTATGAAGCGTTCATTAGAAGATTAAAGAGGTGAAGCGCCTCTTTCCCACATATTTGTTCCATTTAAATGAAAGCTCAAAAAGTACGATTTTCATCCTCATATGGGGGTTTCAATCTGGAATTTTCCAGTTGGAGGAGATGGCGAATTGGAGCCAAGATTCTGATCTCATCGCTCTTAAGATTGCATCATTAATTGGGACTTTAGAAAGGGACAGTGGTGGAAATTGGTTTAAAACAGTAAAGCTGTGCATTCACTGCCGTTTTCTGAATTTGAATACCCTGGCTTGTAGAAGAAACCGCAAAATCCTAACTGACAAAGATTGAAAGATTGAGCGATGGCGCCATTCCAAACTCTAATATCGCAGAGATGTTAATTGATATAAACAAACGGATATTTTTTTTGATTATTTAACAATTCTTGATGTAATTTCATTTTTATTGTAACCAGTAATTACAATTAAATAAACTTTAGGCAGTTCATTTTTTACGGTACCTGTTCAAATAAGATCAGAGCAAGTTCCAATGATCCATTTTGTTGGAAGCATTCGAATTCAAATTAATTTGTTAATTGAGTTGTCTTAATATATTTTACTAATTATTTAAATTAATAAATGGCCTTGAAATGTCTACGTTTAGGCATTTTCCTGAACTTCTGAGGTCCCTTGAGTACAAATTAGTTATAAATAGCAATGATAAATTCAATTTCTCATTAAGCAGGTAACAAATTTCAGGGACAGACACCGATTTCGTCATTGAATAAGTGGGCCAAGTGAATATCACACGTGTTAGTCATAAAAATTGGATGGTTCGATAAAGTGGCGAAGGCGGCGGTGATGGAGAAAACGTGTTCGCCGCTGAGCTTCCTTGGAGAATATGTGATCTTCGTGGTGGTCTGAGTAATTGGGGCAATAAAACATTCCCGAGGGACGTGCAGTTCAATTGCATAAATGAGGCAAGAAATTTATTTTCAATTTGCGGAAAACGAACAACCCTACGGAAGTTTCCTTTATTTATTACGATGAATCTCATCGAATACACCCACGAAAAAGTACCATTTTAGTATTTCCAGGTCAATTTTGTAAGAACAGTAGGAAAAGATTGAAGTTTAAAAGAAGGTAATAAACGCATGGATAAATGAGGCAATAACATCGGAGGAAAGTGGATGACACTGTTTAGTCACCGCAGTAGATGAAAGTCTTTCCGAGGAAAAATTTATCATTGTTTAAGTGAGTCTTTCACTGGTTGCAGATTCTCCATTCCTTAATAACTGAGAATATTTCCATGGTCACAAATAAATTAAGGAAGCATTTTTGCTTATTTAATTATATCATTCAATATTCTATAATCTTAAGGATAAACACTGAACGAAAACTGAAAATTTTCTGTGCTTGGATCCTCAAAGTAAATCTCAATAAAGTTTAATTAGTATTAGATTAAATTTCCCTTTTTATTTTACTATTTAAATCTCGTATAATTTTGATTAAAATGTATCAATCTCCCCTAAATCTCAGATCAACTTTTAATCCCACTAAAGTTGACACTTTTTCTTAACCCACTTATCCATTCTTGCGCTTTCTGTGATTGGTCAAATGCGGCGACCAATAAGAGCTTCGGAGGTTGTGGACCAATGAATGGTGTCCTAAGGCTCACGCCTAGTCTAATTTAGATGTATTGTCGCACTGAATTCAGAACGCAGATATAATTTGTTCTATTCGAATACTTTAATCTCTCCCACCTTGGGAGATAACTTATTTAGTTACCGGATCTTGGATTACCACCAACGCCGTTCATTCAATGAGGCTTTGCACTTAGGTAAGTCATTAAAAAGTTAGTATTTTATTGCTTCTCTCATCAACATCTTGATTTCATTAAATATGTGTTCTAATTGAACCACTTACTGATAAGCGCTTGTACTGCGAATATTCAATTATACTGGGGGTACAGTAGATGGTAAAGACAGGAGAAGAGGAAGTTAATAAAGATTTTGAATGCAGATACCTTTTCATTGCTGTTATTGTTTCACAAACAATAGATTTAAATTCCGGAAGGCTGTTAAGTCCGAATAAATCAAATATCTAATCAAGTATTCAATGCAATGCATACGGATGACTTCTCTTTTTCGTTTGCTTTTTTTCATTTTGGAGTTACATCTGTGCGCTATCGTCGAAATGTAAACTATCACATTGATTAATACTGTAATTAAAATTCTTGTAATAATTTAGGAAATTTAGTTTGAAATATGAATTCGAAAAATTATGATTATCTGTCAGTGTAACTGCTTCACGAAGGGTTTGTCGTATTTGGCTGCCCGTTAAAATGTAGTGATTGACAATAAAGTTTAATTTCGTGAACAAACTTGAATGTCTCAATCGTAGACTTTGAATTAATGCTCTCAACTTTGCTAATCAAAATTCCTCAAAACTCCGTCAAGAATATTCATAATTTTTTGGCGCGTAGTTGGATAGGGTATTTGTTTTATTGAGTATGAAATGGCGCCCTTTCTTTCCCTTTGGGGAGTTCATCTGAAACTGATAAGTGTTTCTGTTAATAAATAAAATTTGTGGATCTCATTAGTTCTCCACTTTTGTTTTAATCCCATTCTCTTCATTTCACGAGCAAGAAGTTACTGTCATGCAAGTTAGGTAATGCGTATCAGTAGAATTTCCCCAATTATAGAAAGTGATTTCGCCTCAGGTTTAGTTTTTCTCTAAATAGTTGGATTAAATTAATTAAAACTCTCGTGATTTTCACCATTTAGGACAGTTGCCACAATAATAAAAGTCAAATTCTTATTTGCGCACAAAAGATTGGCTGCGCTCCCCTCGAAATCCACCAAATCAACAAGCTTATCTTCTCAATGTATCTCTTTTTCGAGTTCAGAGCTTGTTAAACCTTTTGCGCAGTTCATTTAGATTGAAACATGTAGGTTATGACTGATGATTACCCATTGAGATCTAGCAAAACGCACTTAATTTCCATGAAATAACTCCTGGGACTCTAGTTGGAGTGATCGAGACACTCTACTTTCCCCTTTCCTCGTAATCTCCAAATTTAACTCCTCCACTTTCTGACTTCCAACCAACCTAATTTTTTAGTTTTTCTCAAGCCGATTTCGAAATCCAACTCTCATTCGTAAGAGAATAAGTAAAAATATTTCTCAGTTGAGGTAATTGAGAGCATAAAGAATAAAATTACTGCAAAATTTATTATTTTTTTGCGTTTAGAAACATAGAAGCATCAATTTGGCATCAAAGGCACATTTCATACGTAAATTTCTTTTTCTCCTGAAAGGCTGGAACAAGATACTTTGATTTTGGTGATTTATCATTTCTAATTTAGAATGAGAAGACTTTCATTTCAAAATTGCTGAATTTGTAAGTCTGTTTATTCTACATAGGTGTAGACTTAATAACTCTATTCCCTCTCAGACAGCTTCAGATTCGGTTAGTCATAGCATATCAAATGGAGTTAATCAGTTCCTCCTCCTCTTCAAAGAAAATGCATTCTCCAGTAGTTAATAAGAAATTGAGGTTTTACTCAGCGGCTTTATCTCTAACGCCTGGGGAATTAATTCCAATTTAATGCGAGTTGCGGGAAACTAGCGTATCGCCAACTTGATCTTCAGTATACCAGGAAGGAAGTGATGAAAAAAGACGGCTTCCAGAAATGTTCTTCATGAATTAGTCATGAAATTCAAGACAGCCAACAGGTAACCAGTGAGAAATCATTATTCTCCTTGGGGCACCTTACAAGTTTAAATGAAGTTCTCAGCTCTTAAAATCAACAAATTCCAGTTGGTACGGTTATGAAGGTAAAGTCAATAAGACAGCAGTAACTTTTGAGAAAAGAAGCATTGCCACAAATGCACAATTTTGTTGAAGTTTGGGAAAATACTTCCAACTATTTTGTCTCCTCATAAATATTTCTTTAAGCTGGCAAAGCCAATTTGTAATGTCTTGCTTGCAATTACCGTCCCTCTGTTCAAAATTTTTGACGTCATTGGTTAGTGAAAGAACCTGAGAGAGCAACTAAACGTGTTCAAAGACACTATACGTTATTTGGTTGGATACCTACATCCCAAAACTTACTAAATATAGATTTACCACAAAAGATTGCGAAGCATTTGTTAACCTACTTCTCATATCGCATAACACAGCTCCACGACGAATATTCAGTTTTTTCCAATTGTCCTATTACTGGTGAAAGGTTTTTAAGGGTTCCTAAAATGTTTAAATTGGGTCGCTTGATGAGTTTTAGAACACAGAAATTTGCTTAATTGGAACGAGCTACAAGACGACACGTGTCGGACGAAGGTGTGTGCTTTCGTGTGTGTTCTGATCATACAATTTAATTCGAACCCTCCCACACCCTCTCTCCCCCCCCCCCTTCTTCAATAGAGAATTCCCCTTGGAACACCTTGGCGTGTGGCGACCACTTTTGCGCGCCCCCCGTGTGCGTCCGTGCAACCGCCGCACACACTGCTTAGTGGATGACTCATTCGGCCTGAATTCCTGTGTTTTGCGGACCCCAATTGACCACTGCGCCACCATTAAGTGAATTTATGATTTACCAAAAGCGAAAGTTCCCCTCTATGACCCCACACTTACTAGCTCATAAATTATAAACAATATTGAGTCTGACATGAAACGAAAAATGCTTTTTAATTGACCTATTAACTTTCACCATTATATCGAATTTTGGGAGCTTTAAGTAAGGTCCAATTGAACTAATCTAATATTGAGACGGTTCCAAAGTTGAGGTTGAATATTATCGACTATTAATGTCTAATATTAGGACAGCATAAGAGACAGGCAAATAAAAGTTTTACTTCCTTCAAAATATTTGACCTTGATATCAATGACCCGCTTCTCAAATTAGTGCATTCAGAGGATCGGTTTAATCAGATAAGCAAGCTATAAACATCCATCTTTATTAGAAGATTTCTATAGTAATTCTTTAATTACTCAAAGAGATTTCATTCATTTGTTTAGTAAAATAATATTACAAAAGTCCAGAGAGTCATCCAGACGTGCCTCGATTTGAATGATTAATTGTGCATGAGAACTCATTTTCGGACAAGAAATAAAGTGACTTAGTAAATAATACAACTGTTAATTATATTTCAATATTATTGAAATTCGCATTAATTTGGGAAAATTCATAAATAGTCCAGAAGTCATGAACACTGAAAGTCAAATTCTACCCACCACACTTTGCACTTCCGTGACATTGGCAGAAAGGTCTGATTTTATCGCATGGTTGAAGTAAGGAGGGGGAA
>CAADRB010000037.1:419584-479439 GCA_900708905.1 Hymenolepis diminuta | reverse complement strand
ATTAGAGAAAGACAAGTCCATTTAACCATTTTAAGACTTACCTATTTCGATTTTCCATTATCGTCCTAGAAATTGTGGAACATTTCTCCCCAACACAGTTTCCCTCTCCGGTAGGAGCAATAAAATTCGGCGAATTCAACTCGTATTTTCCATGCTATATTTCTTCCATATATTCTCTCTGCTAGGTACACAGTTTTAACCATTTAAATTAAGTTAAAATAATAACTTTCGGTGTAATTTCCACAAAATTCTTGTTTGTTTTTGGGTTTTCTCTTCTAAATTTGAGTGCTAAATTGGTTCCTTCAGTAGAGGTAGAATATCAACTCTTCTTCTATTTTATGCTAGGTTTAAGTCAGCACAGATGGAACATTGTTTGAGATGGTCGTGGAATTGTGCATCAAAAATCTTGTCCACATTTAAATGTCATTTCATTCTTAATAGAGGTTTTGATTTCAGGACAATCTTTGAAATGACCGAGAGTTTCATTAAATGACCTCTAAGGTTGCAAAATCCGCAATCAGATTACCACAAGTCTACTGACCTCACATAACGCCGTTATAAGTTCATAAATTAAACTGACCACTTAAAACACCAAATTGATGCTTCTATTTGCCTGCATAAAGTGCAAAAAGAGATCTCACTTCATCACATTTCATCTTCATTCAATTCCATTAAATTTTGTTCTTTTGACGTTTGCTGTTGCTATTGGCCCTCCGATCAATGTATGAGAATGACCCTTTACATAAGATGATCACTTAAAGATATTAAACTTTACAAGATGTAAAATGCCCATGTCTAGGTGGTTTGACCATGATACCCTCATCAGAGCATAGTAAAATCTGTGAAATGTCATACAATTAAGGCAAAAGTCTGACTAAAATGACTGAATTTATTACTCCAGTGACGTCTTGAACTTGAGTTTAGGACATAGGCCACCTAGGAAGGGTAGAATGCCTAGTTAATTCACTTAACGATTAAAGCAGATAAAGAGGATTAAGGGCTTGTCCTTATCATCTCTTTAATGTCAAAGTTACGGGCGGTGCCGGGAACTACCATGACCTCACATTTTGCAATGCGTAATCTCACCTGCCAATCACAGCACCAAGGCGCGTTGTGGTGGGTGCTTAGAGCGACGTCTACCGTTTTTATGACTCTGAAAGCATTACACATGTAGTTTCATAAAACCTTCTTCCTTATCTTCGGCTTTAAGCTGGATGGGAGAAGAAAAAAATTAAGTTTGTGAAGAGAGAGATAGAATCGGACGATTGGAGAAAGGTGAAAAGAGGGGATCGGGGAGAGAGAGGGAGGGAGGGGGACTTTTGAGTTTAAAGCAAAACAGAAGAAGCACTTTTTTACCGCTAGGTGATAAATCATAGAAGGCAACGAAAACGACTGCTTTACCCTATTTTGCGGCCTGCAGTTCCACTCTGAAATTTCTAACCAAAATGCTGACTGGGCAATTTAAGCCTGACGCAAATTAACTTCATTTTAGAAGGTTAAATATGGTAATAAATTAAAGCACATTTCTCTAATGAAAGAAAGTTGAATACCAGTCCCATTGTTTAACGACTGAAATTGTTTATCAAGGTTGTCCAGAAGTAGAACTGAAAACCCAAGGACTCAATTGATCTTCTGTTGCTTTCGTAAATAATCGCACGGTTTTCTCTTATTTGAGAATTGCCAGAAAAAGAAACATTTTCTGTCAGTTTAAACCGAAAACTAACACCTGTTCCGTTAGATCGTTTGGGTCCAGCTATATCAAATTTCTGAAATTTATACAAGAGCTGGAAACTGAAGTTCTCGAAAAGAGACTTTATCAGGCTTCACTTGTACTTCAGTTAAGCTACGCAACTGGTTTTTGATTCTAACCTACCGGTTCATGTTTTTTTTTAAATATCAGGGTTGAATATCGTATTTTCTTTCATTTCTTCCATCAAAATTGAAAAAAAATCAAGTTGTTTTAGAAAAGGAAAGAAATAAAACTCTAATATATATGTAAATGCGTTACGAAAATTACTTTTGTAGGAAGGGAAATGGAAATTTTCTCTTAAAAATTTGAGAAAATTCAGATGGTATCAGCGCCAATTATTTCGACTCACTCTCTGCCTTGGAGGTAGCATTTTAGAAAAATCCTGTTTTGCTAGCATGAAGACAATGTTTTTAGGTGGAAAAAGAGAACAAGATGATACATTTCCCCTGACTCATCCACCATGGGAGTTGAAATTGTGAAACATACACTCTCCACCCCTCGTAAAAAAAAAGTTTCTGTGTTAATCCGGATTCGAACTTAATCACCGAGGAGGACCGGATATGAGGCGTGGAAAAAAGATGTGCATAAACAGATGCAAAATATAGAGAAGACTTCGTGACAGTAAGAGATGGTTAAAAAGTTCTGGAGACATGAGAATCTTCTGAATTCCGCTTCAGACGTGATTACATCTTGCGATAGTCTGATTTGACGTTGATTGGAGTTACTAATAAAAGAAAATTCCAATTACTTAGGGCAAATGTTCCTCTTGTACCTAAATTATGCATCATGTTGGTTATTTGTGAATATTTCCTGTTGACATCTTGACAGCAGAGGCGATGGTATCTAAGAGCATCGTATTCAATTAAGTCAAAAAATGACATTACCATCATACAGACAGCCCACTGTCTTCCACTTAGGGAAAAATAATTTCCCCTTTTTTCCTACTTATCCTAAAATATCCCATTTAATAACTAGTAGACTAAACAATGAATGATTTGATTTTTGCATCTCCAAATAAAATGCATTTTTATTTAAGATTAGGAAAAAAAAAGCTAAGGACGTCTGAAATTCCCCGCTTTTATTACTCGAATCTGATCCTCATTATGCTTTTTCATCACTCGTGAAATGAAACCCAGATTTCGAAATAGTGGACTCCAAATTTCCTGAAAAAGAAATAACAAATTAAGTTTGATTAATTGCGAAGGAAATGTCAACCTAAACGACATCAACCTTTTGTTTAAATTTAAATTCGTGCTCTCCTTCCAATCCGCTAAAACAATGGAAACTTATTTTCGTGTGCTCATGCCAATTATTTAATAAATTCCAATCAACATTACGGAGGAAGTGAATTATTAATCAGATTGCTCAAAAATATGATCAAGTCTGCTGGTACTTTAGGGCTAAAGTCTGCTGAGTTAATTAATTCGGTTAATATGGCACTGTATTCCCTTCCTCAACCCTCAGTCGGGATCGGACTAGAAATGCCGATTTAGAAGTTGAAAGGGAGCTCTTATGACTGCAACGTCTCTGACTAACACTCTGCACGATTTCAGGTTTATTACCGAAAAACACATTTCGAATTATATAGTAAGCATTTAAACATTCGTGGCTCTACACGAGAAAGTGAATTGTTTATCTCTTAGTTTTCAACTTAATGTCTCCCTAAGTTACGGCGGAAAATTTCTCAGAAAGCTTAAATTTTATGGCTTAAATTCATATTGACTCGTGGGGGCTATTTACACTTCTCTCGGTAAGTAGAATCCGTGAACCCCCACGCAAGATGCGAGTTGGAGGAGGAATTGCTGAAATCTTAATATTGGAGATTCTTCAAGGGGACGGAAAATGATGCATAGTGAGATCCAGCTACTATCATTGAGAAATTTAAAATAATTCACTTTAAATTTGAAAGTGTTTGGGTAAAAGTATTGATTAATATTGATTTCTTCGTACGAAAAATTTTAATTTGTTTATATTTTCACAATCAAAAATGCTAAAAATGCATTTTTAAATTTAGAGTAGAAGAAGTGGCAGAAATTTCAATGGCTCGATCAATAATTGATGAATCGATAAATAAATCGATAGATAAATCACAGTTTTGGGTTGTTAATTTCTTTCAAATAAAAATATTTAAATTGATTTTGACAAAGGTAGCAGAATTCTAAATCTTTCTCCTGAAATATTCCAATGGATTAACTATCTGGAGTAAATTATTCGAACTTGTGAGTGGTTATTTAATTGCATTTTTTGAATGAATGGATCATCATCGGACTTAGTCTAGAACTGAGCCTGTTTCTATATCCTCATATCGACGTTGACGTATCAACATATTTCATGCATCTGTGGCACTTATTTCTGAGCACTGGATAGTTAATCTCTCTTTATATTAAAATCAGTCTTCGAGATTAAGATTACCACCCTCTCTAAAATTTGGAAACCGCACATTTTTAACGTAACTTTAGTGCCTTAAAGGTCTAATCCGCCTTGTAAATCCCATGACCTTTCGGTTTTCTGCATCCTGATTCAGTATTTATCATCTCCGGTGCAGTGAATTGCTTACTATAAGCGTTGATCATGTGAATTTCTCAAATTTTGATAACCCACGATGCCTTGAAGGCATCTGTAATGCCCCAATCCTCCAAGGCCGACAGAATCTTTCGGCATACCGAGTTTAAACACCGTTTTTTCATAGGCGAGGGCCTTTATTATGCACACACAAGGTTGTTGACTGATTAATTAGGTTGCATGCCAATCATACCCTGAATCATAAGCTGCCTTTTTGGCCGACTCTCCCTTCTCTCTCTCTCTCTCTCTCTCTCTCTCTCTTTCACTTTAACCACCGGAATGCAAATGAGATGGAGATGCCGCCAAGGAGGTATTTAATTAACAAAGTAATTTTAATTAAAATTATTGACCGCCCACCCACTGATTGCTAAGCATGAAAAGCGCTCCTATTCTCCCTCAATCCTCACACTGTCTGGAATTGAAACTAAGGGAAATTTATCTGACCGGATTGAGTTTGTCTAGCCGCATTAAGAGCGAATCACAGAAATCTAAAAGGCATTTTTAGAGCTAAAATCCTCCTCATATGCCTAAATCAAAGGGACTATAAGATTAGACAGTAAGTAAGGAATACAGATTAACTAATGCTGGAAAATCTCCTCCTTCTCCTCACCTTCTTTTCTTGACATTCAGAAACTACGAAGAAATTTCCTCAAGCTCAATTAGATCCTCTGTATACTTGCTTGAATTTTCTCGATTTTACTCAATCGCTTTATGGTGTTATTAGGACTCATTTGAGAAGAGATTTCAAGCCCAGTTTCACTAATTGGATTCATTCATTCGTCGTTTTCTTTCACCACCTTTCTCTCTCAAAGATTTTAACTTGCTTGACTAAAAAACCTGTAATTATCAGATTCCCTTTGCCCAACTAATTAGTGATTTACTTAAAAAGAATAAAAATTTTCAAATTTTAAACACAGGTAATTTTTATTAGTTTTAAATTTAGTTTCCGATGTAGAACGGGATATTAAACCATAACTTTAAGCCCTAAAAATGCTACTGATAAAATAGAGGAAGTGGAGCTTTGGATTTTATATCAATATCCGCTGTAGTTTCCAGTGGTTTTTCATTTTATGTTTTCTGCAATAACTTATCAACAACTTATGCAGAAGAGGTTGGTTTGTGCCTTCGAAGTTTAGTCAGCATATTTTGAAGAGAGAAAAACTAGGAAAAAAATAATTTTCTAAACTCATTAGAACTGTCTCCTCTCTGCTTTCTCATTTTTGTTTTTACTGCTCTGAAATTGGCACCTTTTGAATACTTTTAAGCCGCGAGGTAATTAAAAAGAACGAGGTTGCTGAGTCAAATGGTCAAGTTTGACAAATACGTGTAGGCTTAGTCATAACGACAGGAGTTAATGCGGTTAAAATTGTCACTTTTTCAGACACAAGATGGACTGGCGTTGTTTCACTATGAACTCAATTCTCTACCTCATTTTGCCGCTTCTCACTGTTCGAGGTAGGGAAGTAAGAGCGGACGAAGTCTGTCAGATATGTGATGGATGTATCTACGGTTCTATCTCCTGTCAAGAGGCAGGTCGGTTACATATGCTCCCAAATGATCTCCCCTCAGGCATCCGAAAAGTCATTATTGTCAGCCAGCGGTTCGACAGTCAATTTCTCTCCCGACCAAACATATCTTCCTACTCGCTACCTGGTAGTGAAATACAGGAACTAACAATCATGGACTGTGGCCTTCGAGCAATCGAATCTCGGACCTTTAGTGGACTAAATAGTCTCACTAAATTAGATTTATCAAAGAACTCGCTATCTAGGATTCAGGGCAATACATTCTCAGGCCTACGATTGGATCTACTGCGACTGGATGACAATCAGGGTTTAACTCTTGATGCCGAAGCATTTGAAAATCTCACAGTATCTTCCCTATCTATGCAAAATTGTGGCCTTCGAAGTCTTTCTTTTGAGGTTTTTCGACCTCTTCTACAATCCGGAACCCTTACCACTCTACGCCTTACCTCTAATAGCCTCACCACTCTTGATGCACGGTTCGAGCCCTTTTTCCGCAATCTGTCATTCCTTTCCCTGGCAAAGAATCCATTTGTTTGTGACTGCAAACTCATGTGGCTTAGTCGGATCCTCCAACGTAAACGGCGGGCAGATAATGATGATGCCTTTCCAATGATCAACGATGATCGATTATTGATTGAACCTGATGATGATCATCCAATATGTGAATCACCAGGCCGACTACGTGGAAAACAGATCGTTTCCCTCGCATCAAGTGACTTTTACTGTGGACCCCCCCAAATGAGAGCATTGGAGGTTGATTTCACTAGTCTTCGTGTCGGTGGCAGTGAAGCTGTCAACACAACTGCTGGAATACTCATCAAATGTGCAGCTCAAGGCTCCCCAGAAATGCAATTAACTTGGTTCCGACGTGATCGATGGGGAGCTGGACTTATTCCTCTATCGGGATTAAGACAAATATCCCCAGGAGTTGTGGAGGTGTCTGTTTCTCGTTCTCTTCTTGCTAAGAATTCAACAAGTGATAGCGAGGATTCTGGAGAGTTGTTTACCTGTATGGGAATAGATACCTATGGAAATACAAGTGCCGATTTGTTCTTAAAATGGCCGACATTACCAACAAACTCAGCTGTGAAACCTCAGTCCCCGGATAAACGAAGTTCTCTGGAATCGTCCTCTAGTGACACATTCTATTTAGAAGGCGAACAACAAAGATTTCAGACAGACCGACTTGACGAATTCTTCTTTATGGTAAGTAGATCATTTCTGCACTTTATCAAAACCTTAAGGCTAAGTTTCCCGAAGCTTAATAAGTCACTGACGGAATGAACGAAATTGGTAACATCAACACCCACGATGGAACCAAGAGATGATTCATCACGGATTTCATCATTTTAATTTTATCTAATTTATGTGCATTTAAAACACGATCACCAAAGGCAACGCTTATTTTAATCGCATCTGATTTAATTAAATATATTTAAAGTGGAAGCAGTTACCGTTTCAAAATCTGCTACCAGCTGACTCAGTATAGCTCAAGTTGTCCAGCCTTTAACGAGCTGAAAAAAGTCAACCAACAAAAGGGGTTGCCTATGAGAAAAGAGAGGTGTGAATCATAAGAGAAAAAGCGATGTAGAGACAGAAAAAGGAGCTGGTTTGTATCCTTACTCCATTTAGCTCTGTTTTGACTTGTCATCACAAGCAGTCTTTTTGAAAACACATCTAACCTTCGGAGGTCTAAACCAACTTTTTGTGATTTGGACCCAGATGTAGTCAAGAGAAGTAAAATTATTCTATTTTTCTCATTGCAGAAAAAGTTTACAATCTTGGAACTAATTGGCGCAGTAGTGGGGACCTTCACAGCTACTATAATGCTTTTTCTAATGGGCTACATTTTACTCTATGTGCGTCATCGACAGCAATACCCGAAAAGCCCATCCAAAACTGTCTATCCATTGGTATCCAATGCTGGACTACCAAAGTTCCCAGACTACCATGTTCTTGAATCAAGCCCACAGCGACAATTTCAGAGCCACTTGGAAGCCATTGGAAACCATTCATGTGATATCTCAACAGAAAAGCGTCGGTTGATGCAAAACGGGGATTGGACAGACACCACCCGACGTGGTCCAGAAGTAAGGACAGGCAGTAGTGTTTACTCTGAGTGTCCCACGTATGACCTTCCATCAAATCACTTAGCCGCTCCCCTTCCCCCACTCCCTGCTGATCCTCCACCCCCTTCACCTCCTCATTCAGTCATTAACCAATTTGGGACAGTTGGGGGGATGCCGATTGTTTACCCCCAGTCTCACTTTCTTGACCCCACCTTGGCTACGGCAGTTGCAAATAACAGTGGGAACAATGGCCAGTCCAGCAGCCTTCTAGCTCAAACACTCACAACTAACGCGATTTTAGTGGATATGCTCACGATGCAACGTCGCCAACACCAACAACAACTTCAACAACAACAGCAACAAGTCACCGCTCCAAACCAAGAATTCCGATTCTAGGACCACTCTCTTAACCTCCCTTATTTCCCCTGTATATAAACATACCACTACTTATTATCTCTTATTGTGCCTGACCGAAATGCCTCGTCACAGTCACACATACCTCCATGTTCAATCCCTCACACAAAAACCTCACATTGAAACGCCTTTCCTTTGTTTTACGGAGCTACTGGATTCATCAATCACGCTCGCCTCAAATATATATTACTTATTATTCAATGATCCTTCACTGCTAGTCCAAAAGCTGTTTGTTGATAATAATAAATTATACGATAAAGTTTACAAATTAAAGAGATCGTTTGATAGCTGATTTAATCTAGAATCCTGTTAAAGAAAACGTTAATGACAAATTTGGGTGGGGAATGGTATCTTTGAGAGGCTCTGAAAACCAACTTAAAATCTTTCTCCCTCCAGCACCGTCGTTGACTTGAAGTAACCGGTATAAACGGCCATCCACGTCCTAAGATTCCATAGGATCTTTGACAAATTATGGCTAGAGATGCCAAGAATGTTTTCAAAATTAGCTTAATGGAGAAACTGAATGGAGAACTCGTATTTACCTTCCCTTTCTTGACTTTTACACTCGACAATTTATCTCTGTTCTGTTGATCGATTTCGTCTTCTGAATGTAAACGAAGTAAGATAAAATTCGTGGTTTTGTATAGATTAATTTCAGTATATGGAGTTTTGAAGGGAGAGGTAGGGAAAATTAGAGGATCTCTGTCATAAATTGCATCAAGTTATTTGATAATAGGATATTTCCTCTTTCTATTGCACTTTCTTGCAATTTTGAGGTTGGAGATTGTTGAATCTAATCGGCTGGATGCGAGTAGGAATTTCTGCTCAAATAATATAAGTTGGAAAAATAGATAGACAGAAGTCATTTTGAATAGAAATTCAACTCCGAAAGCCATCCCAAGCTTTGATCAGGTGGTCTTTATTCATGTCCTCCATTGCTCCGGCTATTGCTTCCATCGGAGAGGGTTTGGTGCTATGGAAATGCTTGTCAACTTGATGATGAAAATTCTCGGCTATCCATCCAATCCTGGGTTTTGAGAGCTTTATGGGACGGAGCCGAATCTTGTTGGAAGACATAGGGTCCTCCTCCATTGACTCCATTGGTCCTGTAGATAAAAATAAGGAATCATGATGTGCCCCTCCTTCACTCCTAACAACACCGAAAACTATCACCGTTGCTGAAAGCTTCGTTCGCATGCATAACAGTTGGAACTTCAGTGAGGTCCGCCAGCACATACCCACCTATCATTTCTTCAAATGACATTTTGTTCCTGGTGGAAGTTTTTTCATAGGAGGAAAACTAAATACATTTGTTTTGTAAGCATCTAACAGTTCTCTTGAGTTTTTGTCGCCAAACTCACCTCGTCTGAGAGGAAGGTATGATTTGTATTCGAGGTGTTGATGAAAAACATTCTTTATTGTTCCATCAGGCACTTGAAGATCTTCGCCAAAATATCGCATTAACTTCCCAGGATTTTCGTCCATCATGTCAAGCACTCTTCCCAAATTCAGGTGTTCTGAGTGGATCAGCAGAACGTTTCTCTTTCCTCTTCCCTATGGCCAATTCATCTCCATTGTCTTCATTCAGCAGGTCCTCCCTAAATTTGCAATGCACAAGATGTGGCGATTTTTAGAAATCTGCAATTCCTAAATCCCTGTGTTTCGCTATTACAGACACTATGACAGTGTGCCTTTTCATTTCATCACTGAAAGTAGTATCTGCCATGAGATCTTCTGATATAAACGATGCATTAATTATTGTCGGATTAGTTTAAATTACAAAAAATATAAGTGGCCTTAGATACCTTACGCAACCTGTGATAGAAGGTGACTCCTCAGTATGTATGTTTTCACTCAAGTGGTAATCTGTCCTTCTTACGTCATTGATGAGGTGTGAATGGCGCATCCTAAAATTTGCTTCTTGACAGTTAGTGTAGACGGATAGAAATGAGCAACATGAAATTGTTTGACCTTCAACCGTCAATCATTTGAGTCAGTGAATCGTCTTACAAATACACTATTTCTCTCTTCCAGCTTCTTGATGCACTGAAATTGAGCAAGCCATGAACGCAGCATTATTTCAGTAGCCCATTGCAGATCCTAAATCAAAATGGCGCACGATATTTCTTCCCCTCAGGTACTTCTTTCCATCCCTACCGAAAAAATTCCTCTTTTTAATAAAAATTTATCTTAAAAGTGCTTAGTTAAGAAAAGCACTGTGGGTTTAAGCATTTTAAAATGTAAATACCCATTAGAGTGCTCATAAACGCTATTTATTGGTTCATATTATGCGCTTCACAAATCTTTTTACTGCTAAGACCATATTTTTATTTAAATAAATAAACGAGTGCAATTAACTTGTCCTTCCGCAAAAGGAAGCAATATTTTGACAATGATAAACAAAGTGGCCTTGGTACAAGTGCCTGTTAAGCTGATTATAATTGCGAAAATACCTCTTTCACATGTTCCTGCGCATGTGAAGGCACGTATATCATCGATGAAATAGGTTGTGAGAAAAGTAGTAAAGGAAAGTACCTCTTTGCGAAACGCACCTAGACAAGATAGGACTCTAGAAAAGTCATAGTTATTCTGCATCCGTACGGGGAAATGCGATCAAGCCGTAGATGACCTAAGATATAGAACTGAAACCCTAGGAAATAAAAAGGTCTAACTGCTGATGCTATAAAACGAAATAGCGTGAAGGCCACAAAGCAGCTAGTAAGGTTATGAGTGATAGCGGTATCAAATGAGTCCTCGATTGGTACTCGAGAAAAGCTACTTGAAAGCTTTGTAGAAATAAATAGACATTGGCAGAAAAGATCCTTGAGACACCTTGCTATATAACTGGGCAGGTAATTATTGAGTATCTCATTACCGAAAATGAGGAAATAGGAGATATTTCATGCAACTAAATGAATTAGACAGTTCAAAGTCGAAGTAACGCCAGCGTGATTCTGATGCTGATTCCGTAGAAGACGTCGATCCCTTGCAAAATTTGCCATCAATCTCAATTAAAAGTTGTGAGTGAAGCGAAAACTCGCCTTTGCAGATTCTTATCGTCCCCAAATGGGAGCGAGATGAAAAGAAACAACCAAAAGAGATTGCAGATACTGTCCTTAGATATATGCTAAAGTAGGGTAGAAGTGAAAGCACTTTACAGGAGGATAGGAGATAGTTGAATACATCATGAGAATCAGGAAAACGAGCAGATATTCTGACGATTTAAAATTTTCAATGTTGTGAGGCCTCTGATGGTTGACCTGCCTATCTACCTTAGCCTTTCAGCTATCTCCCGAACTCCTACTGTTCCGTTGTTAGATGCTATCCAAATTGAATAGTGAATGCTGGAGTTGAGGATACTTCAGAAGTTTGGCGAGCCCTTTATACCCAGAACAGATGGTCGCTGATTAATACCGTTATGTCTGATTTGAATACAACTTTTCTGCACTTTTGGTGCACAACAGAATGATAGTTCTCAAACCGATTTAGAAAAGCGCTTTCCAAGGATCATTTCGAGTAGAAAGTAGCTTCATGGAGTCTTCTTAGTGAAAGGTCCGAATTCTACTACCTCAATTTTATTAGCCAAGCTTAATCACTTGGTCATTCCGCTCGCTAATTGTGCACCTAAAGTGCAGAACCCATGATTTCAAACTTCAAAGACATGAGCGGTAACCACTGCGCCACCAACGCACACAAACTTTCAGATACTACAATTAATAGACCTCGAAAATAAACGGACTTGTGACAAAATCAGTCGTTCATTTATCCTCTCGGTTGCAGCCGAGGTGGAGGAGGGGGTGGGGTGGAGGAGAGAGTGATAATACTTTCACCAACAAATCCAAAATGGAAATGAAACAAATAATTAAGAAGGAAACTGGAAGTCAGCGCACAACAGCTTAATGATCAGAAACGTAAAATTATAGTATTGCAAAAGATGCTTTAACATAGCAATAATTAATGTGGAAAAGTGAAAACTAATTAAGCTTCTGCCCCAACCAGCTGAATGAACTTCAAATCCACAAGGTAGGAGAGAAAGGAGGATAATGGTAAACATATTTATCAGAGGGGAAAAAAACAAAGGGCTAATGAATAACCTTTTAACTGGTAAGTAAAAACTGCTCACAAGGCAGGTGTCTGGTAAACGATGCAAATAGATAGAAAGGCTCAAAGGTCGAATGACGGGTCATGCAAAGAAGGAAATGAAATTAGAAGGGGGACCAGTAGGAAACTGATTAGAGTAAATATACATGCAGTCAAGTCCTAGCGTAATAGCTGACGGTGATTTTATAGCCAAAACTCTTTGGGAGAATGAATCTGGTATTTCATTTCAACAGAATCATTCTCCAAAATGTACAGGAATAAATCAACTACCGCTTACTGCCTAAATGGGCGATATTGTGGACACTTTGAATGCACTGGTGACATTTAGTGAATTCATTTTGAAAATCACATTAAGTCTACTGTATTAGCCGTAAGGACATGTCTCTATTTCCTTAAATATCAAATTGAATAAGCCCGGAAATTTGATTGGATACCTTTAGCGTTCTTACGCAGAGGACGGGGGCTTTTTTCTCCTTCACTGGGCCACTATTCTAGACCAGACACCTTGAACATGCATTTCTTTTATCGTAAAATGATTAATTTAACTTGAATGTTGAATATTATGCATCCATTTTTGAGGGATTAAAAAAATTTAACTTAATTCAAGTTCTCCAACTATTGTGAATTTGAAAGCTTTAGTCTGGAAACTTGAATACTTCCGAAAACCACAGCATCCTCGGCATATAAGAGGACTAAAATTGAGCAGTGCTTACATCAAGCAATTATTAAGGCAAAAGCACGATTGTCATTGTTTTTTCTGTATCTAGTAAATATTCAGTGAAATTTAGTGAGCTCTGTAATGTGTTAAATACATTCGCTGCTCTCATCCACTTCCTCAGGGGTGTAAAAAATGCAAAAAGAGATTAAAAAACGACCGAAAATTCGCGTAAAATGATCTTTTGTTATCGCGGACGTGAATAGTCATCCGGAAACCCAGGAATCAAATCATGAGAGGTGGGTTTTGATAACTTTGGATATTTCAAACTGAGAAAGCGAACGGTCCAGAGTTCAAGGACTCATTATATAGTCTTATCAGTAAATTCCCTTTTAACCCCTCGTTTCATCTCTTAATTAACTGTTCTATTATTCAGTAGAACAGTAGAAAATATATGAAAATTGTTTGTGATATGACGTTTAAAGTTTGTGTTGTAGTGGTTACGCCTATTATGACAACTTTGCGGATTTGCCCATTTAACAGGTATTAAATCAAAACATCCGGTGAAGTTTCAGCTACTGCAAAAACTCTGTCCATTACGTGCATTATGCGCCAATTCTCTTAGTCCATTTGATCCAGCTACTCAAATTCAACTGGCCTTTTTCCATTGCATGGGTGCATATTAGGGAGATGACTCATACATCAAACAAAGTAGCCTTCTCGTCCACCCTCCTTTTCCAAGCAAGTAAGTGGCGTACTCTGTTCACGGACAGCCTCGTCTTTCGTCAATCATTAGCTGTCGTTAATAAACCACTTACTATGCAGATGTGTGCGCATTATTCAAGTGAGCATTCACAATATTTGTTACAAACCCGCCGTCTCAAGACTCTGAGCTGTGGTGCACTTAGAAATACAATCAAGAAAAGTAAACGAATTAAACACTTAGCCCGTAATTTAAGTGGTTAAGTATGTGAAAAAATCTTCCTTCTTTTTGAAATCGTTGAGGATAAATAGTTTCAAAAGTTAATTTTGATTGGATAAACCGTAAACTTTACATTTAGATCAGTCAAGTTCACAGGGATAAATAACGACGAGTATAGAACTAGTGGTTCCTGAAATTAGTGCCGACACACTGGCACAATATCTTACGGAAACACAAGTTGGAGCAGCGTTCAATGGCACGTCTGTCATGTCAGAAGTCATTGTTTCACATTCTGTAACGCGAAAATACAACTGTATTAGCTAATCTGACACAAGAGGAGTGGTATAATGCGAGTTTCTCATTAGATCGGCCCTAGGAGGCCTCCCCTCAACCTGAATTCAATACAGTTTTGCGAATTTCTTTGGGTGTTTATCTGATAGTTCACCTTTTCGTCATGGTAGAAAATACCGAGCAGAAGCAAGGAAAAAAGATGAAATGCAAGAAACCACTTTACAGAATAATAAAATCGAGGTATTTTGATAAGTTGTAGGGGAATTAGGGTGAGCACGAAATGCAGCTATTTTAAGATTTTGGTAATGCTTTAATTTTAAAGGGATTTACGAGTTCTTCAAGTAGGAGATGACTGAAAGTATTTTGCGTATTATCCTCAAGATATTGACTTTGTAAGTTTCGACGTAATCCGGAGACCTTTCAAACACTATGCCGACTTAAAAGTTGCATGGAACTGCGCTGTGGATGGACGATGACTATTTTAATTGAATTATGGAAAATAAAATTCAATTTCACATTGAACCGCGAATAGTTGTTTATTTTTTTCCCTTTTCTAGTTTTAGACCATCTTCCGTATTCGCGCGGAATATGAACAAGTGCTAATTTGCGTGTGGCGAGATAGTTAAGGGAGAGGGAGAGAGAAAGAGAGAGGGAGAGAAAGAACATTCATGTTCGCACATCACCTCCCGGAAAGATAAAACAAATGCGAAAATGAACCTGAACGTGTTTTTCCATTATACAATGACGTGGAAAGGGAGAAACAACTTATCAAGTGGAAAGAGATATTAATTTGGAAAAAATTTCTGATTCATATTTTCATACAGGTATATTGCCCTGCTTTTGATCTCATTTTCTCTCGATTTAGTCATTTGCGAGGGAAACAGTTCTTCGGCGAAGACCTCTCCCATAAAGAAACGGGTAGTGAAAGTAGGAATATAGAGAACATACTGTGGAGGGACGAGGGACTTTATTCACAAAGCATCCAGAAATTTACTTTAAAATCTCACATATTTCGATGAATTCATTTAATTACTTAATTAGCTTTGATAGTCAACAACTTTGTGGATCAATTCGTGACCTTGTAAAATATAACACAACAGAAAATGAGGAGGGTATTTCGTATGCAAAGGGAAGATTATAATTGAATGTTCCTATTGAAATGCTTGCCATAAAGAGAGGTTCCTAGCTCTCAATTTCAAGGTCACTTAAGAAAAGACAACTGAAAATGAAATAGTTTGACCTTGAGAAAATCTCTTCTAAGCTCGAATTCATCGTATTCTGGTCGTTTGATGCTTATATTTCAAGGCTCTAGACTGATATTGCAGTAATGCAAGTTTGCATCCATTTGAATATTTCAGATCCATTGCTCCACCAACCACTTATAATTCGTTTTGTTGGAGGAATATAAAATTAAGAGTAGGAAACTAGCATCACTCTCATCTGCCTAGCTATAAGGCGGTTAGTTATTAAATAATAAATAAACCTTTAGAATCATATTCACTTCATAAGTTTACACAAATCTTACATTCCCTCCTGATATCACGATTGGACTCTTTCCATGAATTTGGGAATGGAATTGGTGATTGCGCCTCCCGAACTCGATTCTATTACATCGAGACTACAAAAGTGTATCATAACGCGCAGAGTGAAAAGTAAGAACACAGTAATTAAATACGATTTATAAATACAAGAAAACTCTCGTTAACCTTATTTATTGCGTTCTCCTTGACAACAAAGAATAAATAAAGAACGATTTAATGAAGATTACTTACTTAATGTAAAAGATTTTGTTTAAATTGTAATGTTACATGAATTGGACTTTTTTGGTGAAATTAAATTTCTCGATTGTTTGTTCCGTGTCAGTTAGAGTTGATTGATTAAAGAAGGGACTGTGAATTTGAATGTCTGTCAATTCGCCTATTTTTGTCTTAATCTGATGAGGAAATCGGTGAGGAAAACAATCCCCAATTATTTTTCCCTTTAAAATTGGCGGAAAACTTTCGCCTTATATTAAGTGGAATATAAAATTTAGAGGAGAAGGCGGAAATTAAACTTGATAGAACTGGCTATTGAAGTTTTAGAAATCTCTCAAAATATCTCTTTCAGCGATACTCGCCTAACTTGATGGGACTTCTATAATCCAATTCAAAAGAACGCCAAGATCTTTTAGACGTCAGGATTTGTTCAAAAGATCGAAACAGTTGTCGATTTGAGCTAATTAATAACAAGCGAGTTAATTCTTTCATTATTCCAACCTCAGGCCTTTACATCATCTTCATTGACCAACAAAATGAATAGCAATTAATGGTATTAAATATATTACTACTGAAATAAGTAGAAACAGTTCTCTAATTAAAATGTCAATAATGAATTGAATAAATTTAATTTCACTTTCCAATAGATGTTTTTAATGTTGAATGCTGAATGTGGAAGCATAGTAAGAATTAACATGCTCGAAAAGTTATTACACCCCATTTGAAAATGCACTCATTTCGTTTGTTTTAATTGGAATGAGTAGAGCAATCAAATTTTCCATTTTCGTCTTTCATATAAAAACTTGATGTTGGCATAGCTCCATTAATAGTAGCCTTCCAAGTTCCGAAATCGTGAAATGATAATGAAAACATGAAAAGGGGATATTAAATACCCAGAGCCAATGGAAAAGATTTATGTTTCCCTAAGTCTGTCGTGACTCCCACACTTCTCTTGCAGTATTTTCATAATTTCCCCCCTTAACTTAGATGTTAGCAAGCACTCTTCTCCTCCTTCCATGATATGCGTCTCTTTCCTGAGTACCCAGCTCTCCTGATAACTCTATTCACAAATTCTGGAAAATGCAAACACTTGACAATTCAACTCCTTTTAGCTTTTTGACTCAGAGCTGAAAATTACAATTACGTTTAAGAGTAGTTTCTATGGTAAATACCAGTTTTTGTCACCAAGGTGACATCACCAGCATTTAGTCAGTGTCTATTCAGACACGCTTAATGGAATATCTCCTGGAGAAATAAATCAAACAAGATTTAAAGCAGTGCCTGACAGAAGACATGCGACTTAATATAAGCGTCAGGGACGGAATGCACTTAGAAATGCTATAAAATACCTTTTATGGCTCAAACTTCTGTCGTGAGAACTACTGGCACGTCTCCGATAAAGTAACTTTAGAGAATTTAAAATATGAAGCATCCTGCCTTGAGGATTCGGCAGGGGAGGGATGTGCCTTCATTTAACTAATGGTATTAATATTAATCAAAAACCATATGATTGACCAATTTGTAATTGGGGGATGGCAGGATACCAACCAACAAGGCAGAGTTTGCGTTTTATCTATCGTTGAGAGATTACTGTCCATTGCCTTCTAAGTTCGGCTCTCCTGAAAGATTGACAGATGAGGAAACAAAACTGTTATTGGTATTTTTATGAAAACGAATTGTTTTCAATTAACTGGTCTCTGAAGGATTAATAAAGTGCCTTGGAGAAACTGCTCTTCAATCATATCCCTCGCCGTAATCTGACAATATCTAGAGGCACGTGGAATGAGACATCGGAAATTGGGTGTCTTAGAATTAAATGGGGACAGCAAAACTTTCAGGCACGATATCGGTTATTGGAGCCTCTGCCTAGCAAAAGGGTTAATGGGGTATTATTCCCCCTTGAAAAAATAGTAACTGCTTGAAATTGGCAATGAAATTCCGTTGTCATGCAGCGAAGGACGATTAATTTGAATCTTTTGGAAAGTTATCCACCAGATCTGTTCATGTTATTATTTCAAATTCAGCCAGATTTACCTTTCTACGCTGATTGCTCCTTCCAATACAGATGTCAAATACTCAGGATGAACGTTGGTTGGCGACGAGATGGGATTGCCCATATTATCAAACAGTTCAACCGAAATCTAATCCACAGCTAATGGAATATAGAGAGTAAATGTTTCGCTTGATATTTACAATCGAATTTATTGTTTGGAGTAATAAAATGAAAATGATAAAAGTCGTAATTTTTAATAGTATGGAAATTAGTAGCCTGTCATTGCAAGAATCTTACAGCGCATGAATCCTGTCAGGACAGGAGATACCTGAACACTCTTGAATATGTCTGCAATATCCTGGCGGCCTATAAAATGAGACCGCTGAAGGTTCGTGTAATAGCTGCAGATATGTCCATCCTTTTATCTACCGACAGCAGTAGAGAAATATGCCAGTGTGAAGAAATAAACCTCCAGATTTATTAATTCCAAATGTCACTGAGGTTACACACCATGTGGTCAAATAAAAGAGATATCGGAACAATGGTCATAGGCAGGAAGGCGTTCTGTGGGAAAAAGATGATACGTAATAAAGGTATCCACTGCTTTGTGACGAAGTGGCTTTTCAACTGACAAAAATAGTCCTAATTAAGCCACATATGGCTATTCCTAATTGCGGGAAATGTCCCAATTCGTTGAACCTTCGTTTCGAAAAAGCCGCAATACGCTCCTGAATAGCGTCTAATGACATCTAATTTCTCCTAATTGTTGCGTAACTTTGTCAAAAAATTTACAGCTTTGTAGAATCACCTCAGAATTCGCTCCAAATATTTTTGAAGTATTCACATTACTTTCTACTCCTCGGAACTCTGCATACTGATGATGGTCCTTCTCCTTATTCCAACAGGCGTCTAGAAAGGCTCTCGATACCAGAAATGGAGTGACATCAAAGAGGATGCTATTTATTGTCTCGAACTAAGCTGAAACTTGGATGTAAAAATGGGGAATTGACCTCAGATCAAATGAGCTGTTCATGAAAACATTAGTGGAAACTTAATATAATTTAATGAAAAAGAGTAATTTGATATGCATTCGATTCACATTAAATGAGTCCTAATGAGGTCCATTTTTTGGTAAAATCATGTGACTAACATCATTTTGATCCCTCACTTATTAAAAGAAATGAAACATTTTATCATCTACCTGGTCTGTGACTTTAAAGAAGGGGCTCTCTCTACTCAATCTCTGGAACTTGGTTTAATTCGATATCTGTTTTCATTTGAATTTAAAGGCATATAAAGAGGTTTTAGTAGGTCAGTATCAGGTATATTTTTTTCCCACTACCTTAAAGTTTAATTTAATTTGAATGACCCATGAATCTCAAGAAATGAAGTATTCATTACGAATGTAGGTCCCGAAGATACGTAGGAAACTTGTTCTCAAGACAAATCCCAACTCCTCTGCATTTCATTAACTGCCTGGTAGAAAAGAGAAATTTTCTCAGTAGAAAGGTCTAATTGAACTCATTAGACCCAACCCATTTTCGCCCGGCACAGCTTGCAGAAACATTTATTATGTTTTGCTAATGAGAAATGTCATGACTAATGTCGGGTGGCTGCACGACAACTCAAGAAAAAGGTCAGAAATAAGGCCGTCATGGAAGACAGGCACGTTCGGTCCCGGCTGAGAACACGAGGTAGTCACGTTGCTATGAAATCGAAACCAGAATACTAATGCTGATACGCCTGAAAGCGTTCTCAAGGGCTTCTGGTCACATTTGGCAAAAAAATATACATATCGGTATTCAGCCAGATTGTTTAATTTATTGTTTCAATTTGAAAGAGCCTAATTTAGCCTCAATATTGAGGCGAATTATGGGGAATCATTCCCGCCGGTTGGTGAAAGTGTTTACCGACATGATGGTCACTTTTATTTTCATTTCTGCGTATGGAAATTGGTATTTGTAGGGTGGGTAAAACCAAAATGCCAACCAACTTTTATGAGCCAATCAGTGTTCACCACATCTAAAATCCATATAATTTAACAAATAACTGTGGAAAATCATGTACTTTCATGAAGATGACAAGATCGACCATCAATAAGAACCAGAGGTTGCGGAGAAGAGCTTGATCAGCAATCCAGGGGAAATTTATGAACTTTGAATCTTGATCTGTGAAGAAGTGAACTGAGGATTAAGGATCCGAAAATCACGTGAAGTATGATATCTTTTCAATTCCCCTCCCTCACTCCTTATTGACCTTTAATAACCCTTTTTCAGTTATTTTCCCCAATAAAATTTTGTATTTTCCGCTTTGTTGCAGGTAATTATAACATTAACAATCAAAATCCTATCAAATTAACATAAAGGAAGAACTATGAGGAATAAAATTTTTATTAGAAATAAATTTATACTAAAAAGTGATTGTGCAAAACTCCACCAAAACCAACCGATTAGCTTTTCTAGGGCTTATATTACTAACGAAAAGACCCCGATTTAATTTGATCTGCATTTTAAAATTTACGAGTCCTCATTCTTCCAGTTCGTAATGAGATTGGGTTAGCTAAACGAGGTGGATACGATTCAAACAAGTTTTGAATGCACAAACAATCCCAACAAATTGATATTTAAGGTGTTTCCATGGTGATATTATTTAAATTATGACAGATTCTCTCCATTTTGTCAACGTCAGCATGGCACAATTGTAATAGGGTAAAATGTTCAGTAGGAAATGAAAATTCTAAAAGATTAGCAGAATCAACCCTATAAATCGGGGCAAAAGAGTGGAGAATTAGGAAATTGCATCAATAATTGTCATGGAGACATTTAATTTAATTCATTTTTGAAATGACAGAAATATGGAAACAAGTAATTTGAAATTATAGTGGAGTATATATTATACATATATATGAGTTTTGGTAAACGTCGGTATTACACCTCCTTGAACATCACACGCCCCAAAGCAGATTTGTTTGTTTAAATGAAACATATCCCCGATTTGACCAACTTTAAAATAATGGATGACCGGGTTTCAGAGCAGCATGTTGGAGTAAAAAAGCTGAAAATTTCCCCTGTAATAACCAAAAGGATCCAAGTTTTAATGCTAAACTCACCCTTTATAGCTTAACGATACCATCGTTTTGGTTTGTGACCGGCTGTCAAACAGATTATGTCATCACGATCAGATTTTGCGATCGATGATCTTGCATCAACGCGTGTCAAACTGTGGCCTCTGAAGTGGAATGCTGGAAAGAGAACATTTACCACAAAGCCATGAGACCATGAAACAGCGGCAAATAAGCAGCATTATATTATAATATTTGCTTAAAATAAAATAATGAATTTCAAACACAATGCTCATGTTACCCCGCCAATTTTGACCTTTAAGAGGCATTACAAGTGCCAATAGAAGGCAAACTTTAATTCTCCTAACACGATTTAAATGTAGAATAAAGCAAATAAGGATCACGTTCTCTTTGGGATTTAAATCAAAATTTTCGGGCGAAACTGAAATCCCTGTTTCAATAAAAATACCAGCTTCGTTTACTGAAAAAATAGAGCCCTTCACACAGCAAGACCTTCTTGGTAAAATACCAGGCTACTGTTTACACGCGAATTCGCACTTTTCGTGAGAAACAGTGAAATAGTAGTTATCCTCTTGGAGATTCAGGCTTTAAACTTAATTCTTTACCTACTTTAATATAAATCAAAGAAATTTAATTAAATTTAATATGTAAACAAATTCACAATTCGGTTATTTTGCAATCCTCTTTACTTTTTGCAAATCGGGAGTTTAGTAAAACAAATATGTTTAAGTTTCCTTTTTATGGAGCCCTTTGATACCAATGAAATATTCATTAAGTACTCTAAAACTTGAGATTTAGTGTGGTCGTCCTGCCTCAAAGACATTGATGGGTGTAATCCAAGTCCCATATTGCATTATGAATCACTTGAAAAGGAGGTAATTCCGAAAGTGGATTCCTTCACATAAAAATACCGGCGTTAACTGAAATTTGATTATAACAATTTTATTGTCATCCACGTCGATGAAGTGGCAACCATTAGTGAAACTACCGAAGGCATCTTGTTCACACCAGAGCTCATACATGTTTTGTCACAAACGGGATCAGAAGTGTGCTCCTGCCTTAAAGTATCTCTCTAGTCACGTTCCTTTCCTGGTCCCCTTTATGATATGTTCTAATTCAAATCTCTTCCTCCACATGTGGTTGTTAAACTGATGAGATGCTCTAGTGTTTCCCCCGCTTATTCGTCCCAAATGGTTAGACGTTTCAAAATGCTATTTCAAAAATCATACCTAAAACTAGTCAACTCCGATTCAGATGTCTACGTTCTGACTTCGAATTCCCACCGTTTTCGCTTGCTCCTTCCCCCCAGGGCACATAATAATGCCCAGCTTCAAAATACATACAGCCTCAATCCTGCTCCTAATTGAAGCATTATACTATCGAAAAACTCAAACTGACTCCCCAATTTTAATCCAACAAACCTGAACGGAGGTTTTAAATTATAAAAATATATGTTAAAAATAGGTGAAGACAGCGGACATGAAGAGTGACCTGTTGATCAATTTCCAGTGCAAAATTATTGAAGTAGAAGCAGCAAAAACCAGAAACTGGACGAAGATAGGAGGAAGTGTCATCAATGAGATGTCTCAGGCCAAAGGAGAAGGAATGCTTTTGAGGAGAGGCGTCGCCCATCACTAGATTGAAGAGCACTTTCAACTTGGTCATTAATTATCCTTTCCTCGCGCTTCATTTTTTCCTCAATTTAGAGACAGCTAAATTTTAAAAATTATCATCCAAAGTTGGATTTTAAAGAATATTTTTCATTTTAAGCGGTAGTAATTATAATTAAATTAGTCATTTAAAAATTCCCCTCGAATTCAAATAACCGGCCGCACTTTATCATCAAAAAATGAATTAACTAATTCTTACTGGAACGATTACTTTAATTGTAAATTCATTTAATTAAATATTAATTAAAATTTTTTTATGTAAATAAATATTCTCTTGAAGTTTTTCTGGTAATTGAAAATATTTTGCAGATTTGAACCACATTTTGAGAATCTTTTAAAATAACTTCTTATATCATCAAAAAAATGAGAAAATTCTAAAACACAACTACTTAATTTGATCAAATAATAAAATTTTCCGAAGTGTTTCCACTTTTCTAAGTGGCAGGAAATTACAATCTCCAGTTGCAGGTGAACTCCAAGTGTTCTGTAGGGAAGTGCGAAGGTGACAAGACAATCGAACTGCAAAGCAGGGACATGACGCATTGTCTTCTGGAAGGTTCTTCAGGTTTCATGAATTTCCAAAACATCTCTATATCGAATGAAAATAGATTGTAATTAATATTCAAATAGTTCCAGATATTTAAAATAAATTCCTTTTGTAAAAGTGCTTCCAATTACTCCAACAGATTTAAATTTAATTTTAGTACTCCAGAAAATTCTTATTTGGTAATTGTTTTGATGTTCTATACTGACTTTGGACAAACAAATGAACAATAAAAGTGTGGGGAATATTTCATTTCAACATTGAGGGCTCCAACGGCCAAAATGCCGAGTGAGTAATTGGCCGAGGAGAATTAAAATTTCAGTTGATATGAAGCTGCGGAGGAATCTTTATTCCGCTGATAAAATAAGAATTGGTGAAAAAACAGAGTAATTATTTGTAGAGAGTGAGGTCCCTCTCTCAATATCGAACAGGCACGGTGTAACTGTGGCTCAATGTATTTGGGTAACTGTAAGGAGGTAACTAGTAAAGATATACCACCACTTCTTTGTCCGAATTCAAATTTTTTCTTCCTCTTTCTCAAAATAAATTAATTTGGTTTTGATGAAATTGATTCCATGTTTGAAATTTTGTCCGTCTACATGATACACCTCCTCTAAACAAGACGAGGTGAGTTTGATCACAAATTTGACTATCATTTAACTAAATGTATCCTTTTTATTTGCACATAATTACTGTGAAACTAATCGAGAATATTCATTTTCACACAGCAAATAAGAATATGGTGAGAATGGGATGAAGTGATGAAGAACAACTCCAAGGAGATACTGCGCTGGTTCGCGCAGGGGGGTCTCTCTAATTATCGGACAAGCAAAGTGTGACTGTCGGCTCAGTGCATCTACAAAACGTGGAAACGCCGTCTGAGTGATTCATTTAGGAAAAGCAGAATTGATGAAAAGGAATCTGTGCAAACTTTGAAAGAAAAAATATCTCTTTTTTCATTGAGATCCAGTCTCTTAATTGACTCATCAGATTGATGGAAATACATGTGAGGAGATTAGAAACCCCAATTTAGTAAACATTTTAATTAAATAATTAAATTTTTTTAAATATCTCTTAGATGCCAATTTTACCGGTGTATTTTAAAAAAAAATAGTGAGAAATACCGCTTTAAAATTAGAGAAGTTATATATGTGCCTCTAGATACCGCTGAGTTCAGAAAGAATGCCTCCATGAAAAACTCATTGTCCATTCAGTCATTCCCAGTATGTAGCATTCCTAATTATTTGAAAGTTCGGTCATTTGATTTCACTATTTCATTTAATGAAATTAATATCACAAATAACTCAAGCTCATACACCAATTGGGTGTTCTCACAATCAACGCCTACATAATTAAAAAGATTCCCGGCGTTCACCATAGGATCGTTTTGATGGAAAATCAGAAGCTCATTCCGCAAGAACTTAAGACCTGATTGGGGGAACGAAAAAGGATCTCCCTTCTGCACAGGGTTGTTAATTAGAGGCTAGAAAAAGTTATTTACTGAGAATATTCACCACAAACATCTTTGAATCTTTGCTATAGCATAAAATTTATTACTAATTTTTAAAGAAATAAATAAATACATATATAAAAGTATACATTTACATTTAATTAAAGAAAATCTCTTAATCAACACAAATTTTGGGGTTTTTGATAAAGAATATTCAAATTTCTGAGAAAATATTTTTAAAATGCACTTTGGTATCCTCGTTTGGAGGAGGTGGATTGTTTTTTTCTTTAAAGTCTATGAAGGCGCTCCCGGATATGTTGACCGTTTGAATTTTTCCACTGATTGGAAATGAGTTCAACTTAATTTTGAATTTATCCACTTCTGATTAGGTCTGAACGTCCTGAAAATGGAGGGTGCATTCAAGAAGGGAAAAGTGCATCTGCTGCCACATTTGGAAGACATTTGGAATCATTACGCGTTCTGATTGAAGTAAGCCGGATTTGAAGAGTCGGAGGTCAAAAATAAAGCTATCGGAATGGTATTGTTACAATCATAAAAGGTACGGGCAGATTCCATAAGTTGGGTTAGTATATTGGTAAAGCGACTGCCCACATAAGGTACACAAATGTGTTGGAAACTCTTTGATAATTTGCAGGTCTTTTGATGTGATTTGCGGCTGACACCGTCTTTATACGAGGTCAAATAGGGCCAGGCAAGAGATTGTGGTACTCAATCGTATTACTCATCGGATTGCTTTCTCCTCTTAACCTCTTCCCTCCTTTCAACGCGCATTCACTTTGATTAATTCACCTTAGAACACATTTTTGGTTTGCGTTTATAGATTTAGTGGACTCAAACAAGTGCTCCTCTTTTTGAATCTCCGATGAAAATGTTTCATATTTTACCTTGGAATTTTAAATTTTAATCACAACGAAATAATACGAAACTTTGGAGAGTTTTGTTGAATTGAACTATCCCAACATCTACCACCTTCTCATCTCCCTGAGATTTGACAAATCTATCAACATTTCTTGAATAAATACTCACTTTAGACTATTCGCAATCAGAAATCCGGGGATTTATTCGAGAAATTCGGTTTTTGGAGCATTGAGAGCAAAGATTCATTAAGCTACGTTGATCTATGCAGTGATGGGAAATCGGAAATGTGCACGAAGACTGCTTATACGCTGACTTATTTCTTCTCCTACGCTCTCTCCCTCTTTTTTCTTCTCTCTCTCTTGATTTCAGTCGTCATTGAAATAGTCTGCCGTCAAATTCGTTTAAATGTTGACCCTTTACGACTCCCCGGTCCAAATCCCAAATCTCATGATTTTTCAAAAGATTGGCCCAAGCGATTAACTACTAGAAGGACCTGCCTCCACTTTTAATTTAATCAAAAGCCACATACTCTGACTGCTTTATTTATCCACTTGGCTACTAATGCCCTTCTTCTGGGTTACAAAGTATTCCAGAGAAGTCAAAATAAACAATTACTTGATTACTTCATTCGAAGACCAAATGCTCATCAAATACATCACAATAAGCCAATCTGAGGAATGTTAAAGGCATGTTTTCGGTAGGAATCAAAACAAAACAATAAAGGAAGGAATGTTAAGGACAAAAAATGCAAACAGAAAACACCATTACTAGTCATTTGCAGGGGAATATGGAGGAGGATGAGTAGGCCGGAAGAGGAGATAACAGTGACACTTGTTGGAACACGCAGTTGATTAGTCCTTGGGTAGGAAGAGAGGACATACATATAAGTGGAGAAATACAGTCACGGAGAAATTTGCACATAAACAGGTCCCTCTCTCTCTCTCTCTCTCTCGCAGCGATTTACGCGCGCACAGTACACCCATGGTCGGTTTCATCGGCATCGTAGATGTCAGAAGGAGCTGAAAAATTAATGTGAGAACTGTCAAGACACTGACACTGGGTACCACTATTGACAAGCCATTAGGCAAATGATCGATCGCATTCTCGGGCACGCTGAGTCTTTCATTACTAATTCAAGCAATATATAAACGGCAAGTAAGATTTAATTGTTGAACGACAAATGCGACGAAAGTGCGTTGAAAGAAAAAGATGATTCAAAGATACAATCCACTTTTATTAGAGTAGAAGTTAAAATACACTTCAATAGGATCTTGGTTTCGAGTTAGGATTTTAATCACTAGTTATCGCGCACTTTAATGCTGTGTTTAAATTAAGTAATTAATTTATCAACAATTTAAAGGAGGAAAAAATGGCAAACAATCCACAGTAAAAACAAATACACTTTAAATAAGTGAAAAAAGAGATTTTTTGTTTATATTTTGAGGAGGAATGCACGAGAATGGCGGTTAAACTTAATTCCGTTAAAGGTGCATTTAACATTTCACTTTGCCATTCCTTAAATAGGCAGAAGCTGCAGGCTTAGTTTTAACATATCACTAATGAAAATTTAATCACAATAATGCATTAATAAAATACTCAAGCATTAGTGATAGGGCTTTAAGATTGTAACATAATAAAGCAGTGTTAATGACGTCTGGTACCAAAATAGTGAAATAATCAATAATTTAAAGTGAAAGATCTTCCTCAACGCTCTCCTTTAGAACACCTCCTAAGCAGGCATCAATTATTGATGCTCTGGATGCTTTATCTTTGAAGAACTATTTAATATGTGTTTAGTCTTTCAAGTTTAAATTTCCTTCCACTTCTCGACAGGAAATGAAAGAGGATTGTTTGTATTGTCATGGAGAATACAATGAAACTCATATTATAAAATTCAATTCCTAAAACTTTCTTCCTATTTTATCACAATTTGACGTTTTGAGTCGAATGCGGACACATTTCAACTGTAAAGCGAAATGAAGTCCATAACTCCGATGTGATTTGGTCGTCAAGACTTTAGTCAAGATCTTTGACGGTTTAAAAGACTCAGCAATCGGTCACTGGGAAACTTTGAAGAAGAAGATTCTTCAATAAAATAACAATATTTGTTTGTTTAGTTTTTTTGTTTTAATTGATGTTGCTCTCATTTTTGACTTAGCAGTCAGGGAAACTTCTCCCTTTTTCAATTAAAAAATGAAGGTCTCGATTGTCTTTACCTGGCTATAAAACGATAAAGCTACAAGAATGGGAAGTTGAGGAAAAAAATTTCCCCACATTAAACATAAAGTGAGAGAGAAGGAGAGGAAAAAATATACATTTTCTAATTTAGCCAGAAGTGAAACCGAAAGGGAGTTTGATTTATTTTTTGAAAAGAGGGCACGTATGGAATACTGACGGAAATAACAGATGTTCAGTACGAAAATATTTTTTTATTTGATGAATGTTTTAATGTTCTTCCGCTAAAAATCTCCCGTCTCTTATATAATCCTGGTGCTCTCCTTTTTTTTCATCTTTTCTTGTTTATTTTTCACATCAGAGATTTTTAGGGAATTATTTTAAGAAAATTTAATTAATTTAAAGGAACTATTTTGGAGGTATTACTAGACGTGATAAGGTATCTCATCATCATAATAAAGTGTGCTTACATTAAAGAAAATCCTTTTGAATTATTAAATGAAATATATTTAAAGCTAAATTAAGTCTAAATTAAGAGAAACTTTGAGTTGGTTAAAAGGGGAGGGGAGGAGGGAGAGGAATTTTTTCTGTCTTTTGCCAAACCTGAACCTTAAATCCCCAAAAATTTGGTCACCTACTACTCACTTTTAAATTAGCAACCTAAATCTTGCCGAAGAAGTATTTTTTTATTTATTAATTTCATTTATTACTTATAAGAAGAAGGGATAAATACCTTATAAAGAGCAGAGCGAATTTTCAAATTCTTACCTCCTCTCCATTTTGGCTCTGATTCTTTCTGCCAATTTTTCAAACCTATAATTAAAAGTTGAAAAATTTAGTTCTAAAAAGCAAAATCAGCAAAAAAATTTATAATTTAGAATAAAGTTAAATTTGTTAAAAAGCACATGCATCCTAATATTTCATTTCAGTTATATGTGTCCCTCGGGACAATGACGTTCCAGAAAAAAAAGATACAATAATACAAAGAAGTTGTTAAAATAATCCATTATTTGAGGTAAAATTGTAAAATAAAAACAAAAAATACGTGTTGATTGCTGCTTTTAATTCAGTAAAAACATAGTCCTTGTTCATGAAATCCAGTGCTAATTGACCAATCGTTGAAGGGTGGTGATCGACCTTGGTACCTTAATGCACTCCTTAGTCGAAGGTCTTTGATGATCAATATGAAGGCAGCGGAACACAGAGGGAAGTGCCTACTTATAAGGGGAGGGGTATAAGATCAAATCAAGAACACTATGTACTACTTAATATAGAGGATACGGGAGACACAAGGTGAAAATAAAGAATGTCGTCACATGGCCGGAATTCGCAAATTAAACGACAGGACTTCTCCTTTGGATTTACGGTGCCACTCAGGCCATGTCATGATCAAGCATAATCCTTCATGACAGTTAACCATCAAACTTAAAGATGGTGAAGACAAAATTGAGGGCGACAATTTGCAATACACAAATACTTTAATTAGTAAAATACTACAAATACAATTGCAAAGACATGGATTTGTCTTCCTTCTGTGGACCTGGAATAAACAAGCTTTGTATTCCATGAAAATTTATAAAGTAAAACGTTAACAAACACGTTGACAAGACTGCCAAAGAGAAAAGGAATAAGACATCGTTGATCAGGACATCAAATACTTGTCGAAATGCTGTTTTCCTGGAAGTGACAAACAAGTGGCAGAGGATGGTTATGAATCAACCCTTTAAATGAAAATTTACTATCGTCGCCCAAAATAAGTATAACTTGAAGAAAATATAAAATTCAGATAAAGTTAAATTTACTCCAGTCTGAAATAGAAAAGTGGAGATCAAACGATTAATTTTATTAATTAATAATGCAGTACACTGCAAAGTATTTGGGTACTCCTCCTTCGCACTCCACCTCCTTTTCTATTCAAAATGACAAAAATGTAATTCAGTGTCAAATAGAATTCAAGATGGGATAGTAATTAATTTTGTTTTAATTGTGAATGAAATTTAAAACTGATTCGGCGTTTGTCTGCGTGAGGAGTGTGGAATACACAAATATCAAGAAGTTGCCTTCAATATTGAGGTCATTTCGAAGTTCTGAAAAGCGCAAAACTCAGAATACATACTTCTGCAGCTTTTTAAACTTGACAAGTAGGCTGGAAGTACGAGATCACAGAGAGAGAAACATTTAATGCTTGACGTTTAAAATGACACTGGTACATTAAATGAAGCTGAGGAACAAGTGATTCTTTTGAAAGAATGTAAAGTCATGAAGAACTTTTTGTAGGATCCGCTTTTAATACGATCGCTTTAAAACTTGCCTACTTCTTAAACGATACTTTCAATTTAGAAAAAAAATTTTCAAGCTGCAACATACTGCGGGAATTTCATTCCTGGCAATTGAGGAATGTATGTCAAAACGGAGTCAGTGAATTCCCCAGATAAATGACAATGCAAGCATAACTTTTCCATTTAACGCCCTCAAATTCTCATTCGTTGGTGAAAACAGAAAACTAGTTTGGAGAAGTTTCTAGATGAAAACTTGGGCAATGAAGGAAAAAGCTCTCTCAGACGACCTGAACGCGCTGTAAATATTAGAAAATCAACTATTAACAAATGTAAATTAAAAATACATTAACGGAATTGCTAATACATATAGAAGCTCTCATTGAGCCTCCTCCATTGTTTTACAGCTTCGCCATATTCTGCATTAATTCAATGTATCCCATTTTCAAAATTGACTTATTCAATTAGGAGCTTATTTAAACAAACTCCACTAAAAGTGCAAAAATAAAACATTGCGGAGTATTCCATTCTTCTGCCCGTGTTTTCACTAGGGAAGAGATTTTAATATACCAAACCACTGATGCGGAAAGGAGAGTTTTGGGAAATAAATGAGTATTGAATAAATTAGAAATGCCTCCAACTTGCAGAGCACCGCCAACTTAAAATTTTCAGCAATATTTAAACTCCAAGTTGATGCAGGAAAATTTTGTCCTCTCGCCAAATCGAAGAAAATAATAAATGAAGCGGCCGGTTCAACCGGTCAAACGCACTTTACATTGTTGACAAGGATTGACAAGCATGTAGGGGACGAATCCTGAAATTTGAGTCTAGAAACAGGTTCCACTCAATTGTTAAATATTGTATAACTCGAGTCGAAACATCAAATGAAGCAAGACGCTTCGATACTTTGACGCTGGTCGCAGTGTCTTTTTAATGCTCTCTCTTTTAAATTTGATTGGACATTCTTTTAACAGATTTCAATTGTTTCTCAAATCGTAATTTTAGCTGCCACTGAGGAGATGTATTAATCAGAAGGCAACCACCAGAATTATTAAAGTTTCCGCCTGAAATTGTTACGTTGCCAAGACTGATTAGGACAAGCATAGTAACAATTGAGTTTTGTAACACAAGAAGTTATTGCATACTTAAAGCGGTCAAACTTGGCCAACCTGAACAGCCAAATTCATTCGATCTGATGCCGGTTTGAACTCAGCTTGATTTTAAATGGCAGATGAAAAATTAACCTGTATTTAAAATGAGACTATGAATAATAATTATAAAGTAATAAATCTCACTTTCGAGATGTCAAATTCAAAAATTTAAAAATCAAATTGAAAAGATGAGCTTTGATGAGTGTGCGTTATTCAAGTGAGGCAATAAATCGAAACACACGACATTTAAAACAACACAATCAGTTTTAATTTAGTGATTTATTAGTAGTATTTACTGGTTGTTTGTGTATTGAATAGTTTACAACTTGGATTACTTGGAAATGTTAGCATTCGCATGCCAGTTGGAAAATTGCCAGAACCTTGTCAACACAGCACTGAACTGCAATTGTTTCTCTTCCACCCTGAATCGGCATCAACATATTTGCAAGGAAATAAAAATTTTCAAAACATCATAAAATATATCAAAAGCATTTTTGAAACATTTGAACAAGGTCTAAGACTTTTGAAAAAAAAAGACAGCCAGGCAGCCAGCTGAACAAGGTTTGCTGTTTGAAGAGGAACGGGCAAAAAAAGATCCCCGCTTATCCCCGAGGCTTGAACATCTGCCGACAAGTCATGTATGCTGGCATATGAAGTAACATGTTTGCAATATGTTATGACCTGTGAAAAGTCGTCTTTTAAATGTCAGGTTCCACTTCTCCCAATCCCAACAGCCTCATCAATATTTTGCTTAGCTTGGGGGTAGAATCAAGAAAACTAATACCATAATAAATGTTTCTGAAGAAAAAATAATTATATATTTACAGACATTGGTCAATCAAAAATTTGAAACTATTTACTTTTATAAGAATTATTCTGCCAAATTTTGAAATGAAATCCAAGTGAAGGGGAAACAGATGGATTCAACAAATGGATCAATAATGCATGAGGTGAGACAAGAGAAGTTGAAGGAGTGACAGTGGAGCAATAATTCATTGGAAGATGGGCAGTACAAACGACAGATTAATGACAGTAGGACTTACAGTAGTTTTACAGTCACTGTGGGTTTTGTCCACGCATCGGCTTTCTCAGGAGGCTCTCGATTAATTGGACCTTGTACAGGGGGTTCATCGTCTCTAAGATAAAAGCAAAAAATTATATTACAATAAAATTCAATGGAGGTATTCTACTACACGCGATTTGACAATTGATCTGGAGATAACTTCGAGAGACTGTTACAAACTTAGGTGTGATAATTGGAAAGGTTGAATTAACTTTCCGTTGATACCTCTGTTAAATCTTGTGCTTATTTAAAGTTCCCCTTCCTTGTCCTTCTCGGTTCCACATAGCATGTTCGTTAACTTGTGCCTCGCCGGTGATGAACAGACACCGAATGCTCAACTGACCTGCTAAATGACAACTATGTCCACCACTTATTTCTGGAAAAACAAATCTATCTATCTAGTCATTTCCATCGTGATCAATGATTTCTTACAAAGAGGATATTTTGATGGAGAATTTTGCCAAGTCTTTTACCTTCAACAGGATTAAGACCAACACTTCAAAATACATCATTGTTTAAACTCATGATTAGGGGAAAGTTACAACTTTCAAATTGCTCAACAATCCTTTGAATATACACGGTATTGTTTGCTTCATCATTCTTCTGGATGTAACCTAATTGTCTGCAGTTTTGCCGCGTTAGTAGAGGGTCAGGAGGAATGATGACTTGTTAAAGGGGCGAAAATTGGGCGGAACACAGCCTAGTGAATCTAAATATAGACACATTAAAATATAATAAGAAAATATTGTTTGAGAATGAATATACTTTCGAATTCCCGTGAAACAGCCGACAATAGGACACTATTTTTAAAAATTAATTTCGCCAAATTGTAACCATAAACCCTCCAATCAGGGAAGACACATCGTCTACCTGTTGCAGCTATTCAGGTAACAAGGGGAAACACTTGTCTAATAAATTTTAAATGCATAATAATAATAATAATAATAACCGTAATTTAATTTTATTTCATTAAGATAACTCAATAAAGCAAGAATGGTGGAAAATGGGCGTCCCATGAATTGCCCATAAGGAGTCAGCAAAATCTCTGAAATGAATGACCGTTGGAAGACGTCAGCTCAGAATGGAATAAAATACCATCAAACATTTGCACAGAGCATGTCAATCTCCAGAATCTATTTTAGAGGTTTGAAAATTATTCATTTAAAAATATGCTGACTACTTCAGTGAATGGCTAATAGCTGCATTAAATTTGTGTCCGTAATTCAAGTCGCGATGACAAGCGGAAGCGCAGTAATGTTGCAAAATATATCTTCTTTTAATAATTTATCGCAAGGGCGGTCTTCTCGCCCCCTTCGATCACTTTGCTCTTAGGGGCAAAAACCCAGGATTAGTTCTTGTATCGAAAAGAACATGCGGTGCTTATTATGGACAATACATCAAAGTACTTGTGGCCGTACGGCCCAACGAATATTTCAAATTCACATTATTAATGACCTTGAGGTTATTACAATAGAGGAATATGGACATTAAGCCCCATTTTACGCGTAATATGAAACTTGGTTATTAATATCATTATATTTTCATATTACAGGCAACCTGAGCATAAAATTGCTCCCAACTGTTCACTGTGGCCTGGCACCATAAAATAGTGAAGGGGAGGAGATCGAAAAGATGTCCTGAATAAAGTTGGATTATCTGAGGAGATTTTGTTGCCACTTCGAGTTGGATAGCACCTACCTATTGTGCAGTTTACGTTGAGATATTCCACCTTCCTGAGTTGCAAATTTGGATTACTGTATGTTTCTTGTCCACACTAATCCACGTCTATTGACAGGTTGCTGAATTACGATCTGTGATCTGACAACTTCAATTCAAGGGCAGGAAAGCAAAACGATATCAGATAATACCCTGTTTCCTGCATGATATTAACATAATTTAGCGGAAATAAGGAAAGTGAAAGAGGATTTGCGCAAATCTAAATTTATTTATTTGCGATAAACTGATACATTTCCTCTAAAACTATCTCGCAAGTACATGCAGGTGGTAAAAAATGATTGCAAACAGAATGTCAGGTAAAAGGATACTGTCTGGAAGAACATCTTCAGTCCAGCTATAAAGCATCATGTATTGAACCACTAAAAAAAGAGATAAAATTCGCAGAAAAACCAACTGTCAATTTTTGCCAGTGAAAGAGGAGATTTTATCGGTTCTGAATTTTGGTTGCCATTCGATTCCTGGATGTACTATGGAAATAAGGGATTAATTGAATTAGAGCTAAATCAGTAAATTTGGTGCATTTTGAAAATCGAACTTTAAAATTGTTGGCATTCATTTTGCCCATTTTAAACAAATTTTAATTAAGAACACTCATTGCTCGAGGAAGTCATTAGCCACTTTAAAATTATGGAAAATATTAAAAATAAATATTTATTTCCTTTTCTAACTGGAATAAACTAGCAGAATTGGTAAATCGCGACAGATTTTATCAATAGTTTGTCCAGTTTGTCAACTGATCCAGGCCAGTGGATCAGTTGAGAATTAACTCATCCATGTTGCATAACATTTGACAACCTAACAACTATTTGCACTTCCTATTCTATTAAGAGAAATTTTTGCGCAAAAAGGAAAAAAAGAAGTTTTTATCATTTGCCAACATTCAAAACTTGAAGTCGAAGATGCATATTCGTTTGTCTTCTTTATCCAATAGAAGATGTTGGAAACAAATGCGTAATATGATATTCTGCGTTCCAAGAACTTCATTCAAAAATGATGTGGGTCAAAGGTCATCTATTGGATTTTTAATAGATAATAAAAACCGTAATGTCATATTTTAATGCCAATTTGTCCTCGAGTAGCCTCAAGCGAAATGGTCAACGCTCAAAAAATTGTTCCTAATCTCCTGTGCAATTGAATCAAGATGATATGACCGACCACAGAATTAATTAAATCTGTCAACAAGCGTGAATGTTGTGGCCAAAATCTCCTCCCTGAAGCAGAGAATTAAGTTATAAAAGGAGTTGGAGGAACGAATGAATTGAAGCGGCAAAACCAACAATCTTTGATGAAATATCGCAGAAAAGCAGCCACTGCAACTCACGAAAGAATTATGAAATTTCGATTTCGTAACCTGAGCCACCCAATCGGTAAATATTGTTAAATTCGAATCCAAAATCAAATGAATTATTACAGATTAATAAGTGGTTTAATTTTCAAACATTACTTTTATAGTATCTCCCTGAGGAAGAGAAGAAAAGAAGGCACTTTTCTTGCCCTCTCCACAACTATGGAGGTTTTGGAAAATTGGAGGCTTAAATAGCGCTACATACAATTATAAATTCATAATTTTTGTCTCCAAATTTCAAATTACAAATGGATCAAAATAAATAAGAGGTAAAATTAAAAATAAGTCGTGTAGTAAAAGAAATTTAAATCGACCGCAATGAACTCGACGCGGGAATTTCGTAGGTGATTTCTGTTAAAATTATCTAAATAAAAGAAGAATTTTGCCAGAATGATCTCCATTTACAACAAGTATCGCCGACTCCGTGGAATCAAAAATTGTTTTAAGTTTTCAAAGCAAGCTCTTCTTTCTGGATTAGAATAAAAAGAGTTAATACTTAATTGAAATGCTCTCCGATCATCGCAGTTGTGCTGCTTTTACGCCATTTCGGCTCTAAAACCTGCAATTAAGAAGATGTTACTTTAATGGGCACTAATTGAACTAACAGATCCATTAAAAATTCAAATTCAGCGATCCCCACGGTCCTGTAACGAGGCTAATCAACGAGGGTGTTAATCTGGGAAAGTGGAGAGAGATCCTTCAGATGAAATAGGGGCAGAAATTCTCATTAAGGGTGATGTCGAAATTGGAACAGTCCCAGATCACGCCTAATCGGGTTCTCATTTGTACCTGTGTGGTCGATGAAACATATTTCGCCGAATAATCAAACCCTCCTAAATATCATTTTGGCGCGATAAAAGTGAAAGTTACAAATTAGTTTAGCAATGAAGAAATAACGTTTCTCCCTTCAATACTGAAATAATCAAAGCCTTCAGATTTTACAAGAATGTGTAAAGAAGTTAACTAACCAAACAAATATTTCTAAGACATTCCACTTAGATAACTTGCTTCGTTCGCCCTGACCACTTGAAAGGGATCAAAGATGCGATCTTTACTTTAAATTGCGCCATCCAAACGGATCTTGCCAAATATCAATGTTGAAACCCAAAGGTTGCTATTGACCTCGGAAAAGTACATTGTTTCTGCTTGAAATCAATTATCCCACATTTGTCCTTCCTACTCCCAGAGTGTACTTTCTTCCACCCCTGTAGAAGTACGAGGTAAAATTTAAGCAAATATAACTGAGACTCAACTCATTCGATCTTCTTCTCTGGGTACTTTAAGGTGTCTAAGTTGAAGCTTGTTTCAGCCAATAGCAGACCTACATTTGGTCTTGAGTTTTAGCAACTGGTGTTATTCGTTCATAAACGCATTAATTAATCCCATTCGTTGCTGTTTACCTTGCAATACGCATTAATTTTATTTTGAATTTATGGATATATGCACCAACTTTTATCTTAGCAATCAAAAACGCCAAATAATTCACTTGATTGAATTCGGCACGCAAACAAACAGAAAGTGGTAGTGTTTAAACAAAAATTAATTTTGGCTTGTGTGTTATATGAGAGTGAAGTTGTTCAATTTTGACGGAATTACTTGATAACATATATATATAATTCAGGGCAAGTAATAACTTCCCTTCTTATTTGATGTGGTAAAGTTGGAATTCGCGCACATTTGAACTAGAATACGATACTCCAACGTTCATCCAAGAAGCTTTTGTTGGAAAGGAGAGTGAAAGTTTATTTGAAAACAAAATCCTTGCTTCTTTGCTTTAACCAATAATTTTGGAGAATGTGTGACCTTGAAAGGTTAATTTGATATTTATCACTATAAATCGAGCTTGATGTGGACTTTCAAGAATGAATACACGTAAAACCTACGTTTCAGTTCCATCAGTCCCAATACAATTTTCCACCACCCAATCGTCACATCAATCAAAATTCCTGTAGACATTTGTTATGAGAAAGATTGACCTTGCACTTTCCTTTTCCATCTGATGCCCTCTGTTAATCCGGTTGACTTTAAATGATACCAAAAATAGGCATTTCATATTGCCAATCGCTGAATCAACTAGACACGACATTGTCAACAACTGGGTAAGATTTTCCCCACTAGGTCGTCTAGTCGAATAACATCAATGCATGCTGATGCAAATGCTTTAATAAACCCAGCATCGATGTACACTAATTTCTAACTGTCCTCCGTTGCTGTTATTCAACAGAAGCATTCATTCAAATTGTCTCGTCTCTAAGGAACCTAAGCTGCAGCATAGACGGAATTCTAAAATTTGTTCACCATCCAGTTTGTAATGCTTTTTATAGCAGAAGTGGGCGTAGGCCTGGAATGCGCCAAGTTTGAAACATCTGGTTGACTACAGCCATCCGAATTCAGTCACAACACGATTACTTAAATCAAGTCAATATTGTAAACTCGATGCTTTCCATAATGGTAATTTATTTCGCTCTTCATGATAAAAACTATTACAAATTGCCAGGCAGACGCTGTCTGATCGCCGGATTAAAGCATTCTAGACTACTTCTAAGTAGAGACCTTCACTTAAATTTAACTTTAGAACTCACAGCTTTACTCTAACTTATAAAATATTAATTTAGCGATTTTCAGGTCTTCCTGTTTGTTTTCAGGGTCATATGCGTATCTGAATAACAGTCTGGATTCATTTTGATACATTTGTTAAATATTTTCCCCAAGAAAACTGCGCATTTAATGGATACGAGCTTTCGAACGCATCATATTCCTCTAACTTCTGATAAACAGGGTCTCAGCGGACGCCTGTTAAAACGTAGTTAAAACCATCACTGCAATTAAGAATTTGACCTGATGTCATCTATAATCCATAATAGATTCCAGCAGTAGTAAAATGTCATCAAGCTTCTTCAATGCAGTAAAGAGGGATCTTATAAACTATTCACTTTAAATGCATTGAAACATGACCTAATCTTAGTTGTAGAAGTTCGAAACAAGGTGAAGTGGGAGCCCTAAATCCAATTTACGATCTCAAATGAGATAAATGCATCGGGAACGAGCATTGCTGAGTTTTCGTTTTGTCCCGTCTATTAAGAACAGAGGCAGGTTTTCAAATGATAACCTACCGAACGGTTAACTCAATAATCCCGTTTAGGAATTTAGAGGTCAAATTCAAAAGTTTAACCGCAACACCCTCAGATACTCAAGCAAAAAAGCGAAAATTTAGACACCTCCGGATTTTGTTTGTTTGAATTTTCCATTTTAGTCTGCGCGGTATCTTAATCAAACAAATGCCTATGTTTAAAATCATTTTCTTAGTTGAAAATACCGAAATTGTTTTGATCTGACAAAGATAGCATTAAAATGCTACTTAGTGTTCAAGAGTACTTACCTGATGAAAATTTAACAGGGGTAAAAAAGAACAGCGAAAGGTTCCTCATTCATCGATGTGAATGACAACCGTTCTTTTAAGAAATGTCACCAATGAGCTGTTAATATTAGAACTATTAAGTTTATTTCAAATTATGTCATTAATAGAAATCAATTAATTAGAATTTCTTTTCATTTTCGTGCAATTGTAAGTGGTTTGATCCTATCTCCTGTAAACAGCGTTAATGTATCCGTCGCCTTCATATAAAAAATAGATTCTTACTCTCTCAAAACAGGAAATATGTACATATTGGGGATGATAACATTCTCGTTGAATAAATAAATATTTTGCCATATCAGTTAAATAAATAAATTAATTACCAGTCATAATAATAATTATAAATTCTTTAATTGGTCAGCTTTCTACAGAATTGGTACCTTAAATGAGCATATGCCAGAGAGACATCTCTAATTAGGGTGTACCGTATTTTGTGAGCACTTGTTTACGGTCTGACTAACTTTACCTGATACTGAAGAGAGCATATGGGTAACACGTAAAATCATGTAGACATGGATGAATTTGTGGACTACAGTCAAAGGGGAACATTCTAGATCAATCCAACCCCGAAAATAGTAGTCTTCCAAACTATGCATTCAGTTCTCCAACTATTAAAAAGTTGCATAATAAACATTGTTAATGTTTACCCTGCTCGAAGATAAACCTCCAAACGATCTCGATGTTGAATAATTTTGGACTCCAGCTCCATACTTTCGATGAGAATTTGTCTGAGTTCTTCAAAACTAAAATGCGGTGAATTGGGAGGCAACGATGGACAGTTTGACCTCCCAGTTTTCGCCAAAATTTTGTCATCCGTGTTTAGCAGCTTCACAAAATCCGACTGCTTGTTTTCTTCATCCTAAAATGGAGATGAAATCTAATTTAAATATGTTTAAAATCTTGTTTTTTGGTAATTCCTACTACCAACCGCGATACATGGGGTTCAGCAAAACAGTCCCAGTACTGAGTTCAATGAAATGGAATAGAAGTAAAGAATATATGTGCCTCACCTCATTCAATTCATTGACACATCAGACTTTTCTCTGCTTATTGAATAGTTAAAGCCTACCATGTCATGTTCTTTATTCCGAATTTCACTTTTCAAAACCTGGATCCTGAGGACCCAACTGAGTTCGGGCGCGTGATACTTTAATGCTCCACTTCATCTTCAATTCATACATAGAAGTGCTCATTAATCAGACCTAATTCTGACGCTGGCGTAATGGATGCAACTGACATCGTAAACCAACAGAGTTGGTGTATCTCATTCAAATTTGCCCAAAAGTTATCCAAAGCCGTCCGCTTGAGATTGAAATTGGCAAATAATTAAAATAAACTCTTGAAAGGGTCACTTTAGAGGACTTTTTTGAAGCTGAAAGTTGGTAAAAGAAAGGAGTAAGAGATCATTCTATGAGATAATGCACTTTAAAGTGCAGAGTTTGTTTCCCACTATCTACTCCATCCACTATTCAAAATTTCACTTTTTTAAAATCTGATAAGTAAACATTTTTTTACTTTGGCATTTCGGTTGAAATCAAATAACGCTCTGCGGCTATAATTTAACATAAAACCATGGCTTAACGGGAAATTAAATGAGTATAAATGGTGAAATAAAACCAGAAAACCATCCGCCTATTTTCTAGTATTCGAACTTTTCGAATCCGTCGAGAAGTGGGCTAACAACACCTTATACGGATGGGTGAAGGGCTCCTTGAACCCCTTTTAGGCAGAAGTGCGAAAGTTTTCAAAACGCCTTAAATTTGGTACATTTTGTAATAAAGGCCAATAGTGAAGTACGGTGTTTTATTCCTGATAAGGCAAGGACCGGAGCCCAGGCATAATAAAATATTTGCAAGATTTATAATGATAAGATTTTTCAAATCCAACTCCAAAATCTTTGTCGAAAGAGAATCGCGTGTCGCCAGCAAAAAACTGATTTCAAAACACAAATTCTGAATCCAAAATAATGCATAATTAATTTATCTTGTCTTTGTCCTGTGTACTCCCTTTGATGAATACTCTGCCCCTGAAAAATTTCCAATCCATTCCTTTTTACCTGGCAAAGTTTATATCCTTCAAGAATTTTATTTCGTATTTTTCCGAATAGATCCAAATGGAATTTGAACATAACAGCGTGTTGGATTGCAAAAATAAATATAAAATTCAGTTTGGCGGTAAAAGAACTCGGGCAAAAAATGGTGTTTCACCAGACGCACCACTTATCTCTATGAACAATCGAGAAAACAAAACCATCATTCCATACTGCACTGAGGGAAGTCATAATATGAAACTTTCAAAATTGCTCATTTTTCTCCACTCTACCCGTCTATCCATTTTAAGAAATGGCCTTTAAATCACATATTTACAAATATTTAATTTAATTTAATTTCAAAATCTATTTTCATTTTCAGATCGTTTTTATGCGAATTATTTGATGAAACTTTTAACATAGAGTCTTCATATGTTTATTCGCCCTTTTTGTGGTATATTCTTTACCTACCACAATGCGGATTTTAAATATTTAAACTTAATAAATAAGTGAAAATATTAATTAAAAATTATGAATTTAAAAAAGAGCGAATAGATCAAAATTCTCTGCTGATTTTCACCATTTATTAACAAAATAAATATATTCCAGATAAAATCAATATCAAATTAATAAAATCAATATTGGGATAGAAGGACACAATTTCCTGATTATTTTTAAACATTAATTAAAATTCAAATAAAAAATTCCATATTTTGTGTTAAAATTTCGCGGTTATGCATTTAAAGTTGCCACGCGTCGTGATTTTTCAGTTTTCGCGCCATTCAAACAAGAGATGGGATTGGTTTCGAGGAAACAATCGTCTTGGAGGATTTAGCATTCCACGTAGGGAAAAAAACAGAGTATCTCCATTCTGCATCGCTTTGAAAGGCCACGCGACTTTATTAAAGTCACAATATCTGTAATTTAGATAGGTCTTACAGACAAGTTAAACGTTTCACTGGGGATCAGATGGATTCGATATCTCTTAGAATAAGACTGAAAGAAACTTCAAGAGCACCGAAATTTTTATCACGACTTCTCCAGGGCTGAATTGTTAGGAACTGAGCATAATAAGACGCAGTTTCTTAGAAAATAGAGACATCTAATAGCTAGGATAGAAGAGAGTACGCGCTCCAATAAAGGAGGTTGAAATGTTCTCACCTAATTAAAAGTGATGGTGAAATCTTACAATTTTGAGAGTAAGACAAAAATAAAAGAACAATCGAGGGTTTAAAATACAAAGCGTTTACTGCAAATGGGATCGTTTTAGGCGAAAAGATGGAAAACCTCTCTTGTGATAAGGGATTCTCAAAATTTGTCTTCCCCAAATTGGATTCAAATTACTGAAATGGGATAAAATATAACTACTAAACAAAACAAAACAATCATTTGCTCTTCTCCTGTTATTCGGCATTAATTTGGCGAGAGTTTCCACGTTTATTTGCGATCAGAGCAGCTGTGTGATCGGTTCCTCTGAGAATTTTCATTGTCACTGCCAATTTTGACTGCATCCGCAGTTGTTACTAGACATTGTCTTCTCTAATTAACTTAACGGTAGACAACAATTTTACTAAATAAAACCAAATAAATTATTAATTTATTTTCAAAAATATGACAAATGTCCCAACATTATCCCATTACCTTAATTCATATCTACTAGCCGACTTTTTTTCATATAAAAACGGAAAAACTGGAAATCGAAATTGCATCATTAAACAGTACTACAACTAGATTTTTTAATGAATCTGTGGTATCCAAGTCAGAGACGAAAAGAAGTTGGAGATCTAGAAACCAAACTGTTCAAGTTGCAAATTTTCTGCCAACTTTGAGGACTCAGAATTTTTTATGCCACTCCCACCTTGGAGTAACAGAGCTGTTGCCTGATGTGAGTTTGAGCAGGCGAGGTTAGCTTGGATCTCTGAGTGATGGTGGTTCAATTTTCGCATGATAGTAATTTCAAAACTCAATCCTACAACTCTTCCATATGAAATATCTGGTTTGTTTTAGATTCTCAATATGCATTACCTTCAATTGAATTGTCATTAAATTGGCACTTTTTCCAAATCATTCTCAATCTTTGAAGGTTTACAACGGTATTATTCCACAGTTTTTATGAGCTTTAATAAAATGTGGTATTTTGTTTGTCAATTTGGCAAAAGTTTTAAAATGTAACTTTACGTAAAATTATGGCAGAATTGTGGAGGTAAATGCGTTGAAATAGTAGGAAATGCCTAGGATACTGCGCCATATCCGGTTGTGTTGTCTCGTAAATGCAAGTTTTAGTGAAGCTACCCAATGACCCACCTAAAATATGGGTGTTTTAAATGACTAAACCAACTAAACCATTCAAAAATATTTCTTATTTCAGAAAAAAATCGCATAAATCTGTTGCATGATATGTAAAATAACCATTTTGGGCTGACCAGTGCAGTTGGTTATCCACACCACTGGATGGCCACTCAGAGGAGGAGTCGAACCCATGACTTCTGATAACGATCCCCTAAGCGGAACATCAATTTCATCTATTTGATTGAGAAATCACTCAGCATATAGATCTCCATATATTTGAAAGTTTGAAAATGAGACGGTTCAGGGCAAAGATGGCGATGGATTTTTGCAGATGAACAAAGCAGAGACCACAAATACAAAATTCAAGGTTAGATTTTAAGTGATGGAGACTGGAGCGGTTCAGCCTTGTATTAAAACACATTATTCCGTCTTAAAAACAGCAAGTTAGTTATTAATCTTCTCAAATAAAGTTGAGAGAAAAATCGAAAACCTAACTATGAACGCCGATTCCAAATTAAGGGGTTTATAAGTGAGTCCGCACTAACGTTCTCATCTAAAAATACTCGAATACCAAAATTTATCGAGGGAAGGTATTTCTTGGACTTCCCCAATTTGAGGCATTAGGGGTCTCCTTTCTTTTGCTTTATGCAAAACAAACACGATTGGCATTCTTTTATATTTTAACCCTGTTCTTCCCTCAAGCAAGTGGAATCAGAGTTTCTAAATTTCAAATTTTTGAAATGAATTAGACCTCTGGGGTTTAAACCTGCTTTTCATTCGTGATTCTAGGAGAACCAAACCACTGCCATTATACAGCAAGAGGAGTCTTGGTGGGAACAATTTGAGGGAATCCAGTTCCAAAAACGTGTTGACAGAATATTCCTGTTCACAATTGCGCTTCTTTTTTTATTATTTAACAGCTAGAATGTGGTTGCGTGTCGTGCTAATTTAACAGCCTGCGCGAAAGGGAAAACAGGAAAGGTGGAGGTGAGAGTGCCTGCCCTCGAAACCCTTTTATGCCTCAATCGAGCACAAGTCGAGCACGAATATATAATCTGAGACCGATAACAAGCTCCCTCGCTCTCGCACCATCTGTCTCTGATTCGCACTCACTCGTTCGCTCATGAAAGATTTTAATCTCCCTCTCTCTCTCTCTCTCTCTCACCTGCACGCTATCAACCCGCACGCCAAATGAGATCATTCATTTCTCTCTGTCTATTTGATGAATAAGTCACCCTGTTGTCCAGCTGAAATTAACTACTGCATTAACACTGTCTACATTCAAGCCATTGTCCACATATTATTCTTTTTTATTTTTGAAATAATTATATTCTACTCGTTAAAAAAACCGGTTTGAGCTTGACCTTGACCTAACAGCTGGGCAGATATAAATAAGTGAGAGGTATAAGTTCTACCAATACGATTTCATCTTCTTGCAACCGTGTAAGAGTTAGATGGTGAAATGGACAATTGAATCTTCCATTAATATGTGATTTTATTTCGACTTCTCTCGCCACTTTAAGGTTTCTGTCGAATTGCGTTTTCCCTTTTCCAATTAAATTTGTCCCTCTTCTCGAATTCTTCCGGAGGTTTGTTTCAGCAACCCCGATTAATTGATCTTATAACCGTACGTAATTCGTAAATCACTTATCCAAAGTGATTAAGTCTACAAGTTCAGCAAAGTGTTTATTATAACAAATTGGAAGAAATGTTGTGGCAAAAATTTGGAACTTGCTTTCAATGCCACGGAGAAAAGAACCAAATATACAATGCTATCCGAGTCACTTTGTAGAAAACTAATTTGGCGCCTCAAAATATTTTACTTTGTGGCGGGTTTTTTGACAACAGTGGGGTTTAAAACATGTGTTTGGTGAAATTTTTGACTAGAAGTAAGCAGAGTTTTAATGTGTTAGTAAGTGACAGAGAGACAAGAAGAGATATTCTGCAATAACCGCATTTACGACAACTTTTTGCATCAACTCTGTCAAATCAAGAGCGAAATAAGATAAACAACCGTTGAATATATCTTTGGCATATCTCTTCTTACTGTTTGTCAGCTTCACTAGTGATTCATCACTTCCATTTCGTCCCAAATTTTGCTGACAAATTAAAATTTCGGGTATCATTTACACTTATTTTGAGCAACCATCCACTCTTTAAACTCACCCAACTTCAGACGCTCGGTTTCTTTTGGCATCAGACAAAACAGAGCTGGATCTTTAAGTATGTGATCATAAAGCTGCAAGAGAATTCAAATTTCCATTCAAGAAAGTCAGCGTAATTGTCTCCAATTGACCAAAAAAATTTTCTCCAATGGGAGTAAACTCTTTACGCATCCTAAAGATGTCGAATACAAAGAGCCGTAAACTGAACTTCAAGTTCCTGAGATGTCTACGCTTATCAAGAAGAACACATTTTAGTTTCCTCCCTCAATTAAACATTCAAAATGTTTGACTGAAAGGTAGAAATTCCTTACAACACACTGACACATGCCAACTAACGTCTCTGTAAAGCTAAAGATGAGAGTGCCATCACCATTTAATCTCTAAAACTTGGTTCCAGATTTTACAATCAGATGTGTTTGTACTGAATGGGATTAAGATAACGTAACTGAATCCAAACCTTCGCTCTATTCGTCCAGCATCAATTAAACCTTTCATTATCTTACTTTGAAGTCTAAACTCCAGTCGAACGCTCTAAAAATTATCGATATGAAGTCTTCTCAATACAAGGAAGCCCTATTTAAAAACAAAACCGTATAAAAACTTTACTGCCGACACTGAGTTCCACCAATTTACCTCAGTAAATATTTTGTTAAAGGTATGGGCCAATTTGTTTACATTTCATCTTATAAATGGATACAAGGCAACTTCAAATGCAAAATTCAAAATCAATTACTAAAGCTTTTTAACTTACTGGAGAAACAGCATTTAATTCGCGGTGGATTGAGTTTGTCATTAGGGTATTTGAGTCCTGATAGGAAGCGGATGAAGGACCGATATGATGCTTGATCTCTTCAATCAAGACCCGCTTTGCCCGAAGGCGGGTCTCCAAATCTTTTATTTTGTTAGCTAAATATGCCGCCATTCCACCGGACAAATCATCATTTTGTGCAACCAATTTCAAGCGGGGTCCTTTGGCGTTTAAATGGGCTAAGCGATCGGCTTGCAATTTCATCTGTTTATAATGAAATGCTACTTAAATTTTGTCGGTAGTATGTAACTATGTTAAATATAAAATATGTGCAGCACACACCGCGTCGTAGTCAATTGTCCGTTGGGTGAGAATTCTTCTCTGCGAGCGCAGCTCAACTTTCTGAGCATCAACAACTTCTTTAAGCCGACGCATTAAACTCTCCTCCTCTGTTTTTCGTGGTGCTATAAATCGGGGAAATGAAAAAAATTCCGGATTAAATTAAGACGAATTCAGCTAAAACGATATGAAATTCAAATCAATTCTTATTCAGTTACTCATTTCAACGTGGTGGAGTGAGCAAAGACGCTAATCACTTTCTTCTTTATATGGCACTATGCCAGTCTGAATTTGGAGAAAATGTTTCACCCGTAAAAAATACAATGTACTTAACTTGCCTGTCCCATGGCAGAGAGAGGATTTATTTCAAATACAACCCCAAGGTGTTTGAACATTTGCGAAGCTCATCTCCTTCACTTTTCAGGCAAATTTTTGGTATGCTTCCTGAGATAATGTCATGACAGCCAACTAAGACTTTTCTAATCTCATTAGTAACATAATGAAGTCAAAAGTTAGATATTTTTCTTTTTCCTATCTACCCTGCAAATGTAACGCAGAAAGTTAGCTGAGTTCTCTTTGTGGATTTCTTCTGATGTTGGTCTCAGGGAGAGGCATTCTTTATCAAAAGCCTTCTGCAACTGTTATATTCCATTGTATCTACTGAATAAGCGGATGCTAACTTTGATGTCACCTTTAATTTTCATTCAAACCAAGTTTTGGTCGATAGCAAATTCATTTTCGTTTCGAATCAGCATACAATTTCATGGGACACTTCTGAATTATAGAATACCGACCTATTTGCATTTGAAAAATAAATCTCTTATGCAAACGCAAAGGAAAAGTCTTCAAGCATTTTTAGTATTTACGTCTGAACAAAAGAAATCAGGAGATACTGTCCTGAAAATCCCAGAAATTATGCCCATATGAATGTTTTGACTAATTAACTGCGTCTGAATCACAAAAAATCTAGAACGGATTCTTACCAGAGGCTGTAACAGGTCGATGGGACTTTGAATTCTTGACCGCCTCGATCATTTCTGTCAGTTGAGCATTTTCTCCACTCAAAGTTTTGATAATATTCTGCAATTCTGATATCTCCGCTCGCCAATTCTCCTCCATTTTCAGTGTGTCCTTCAGACAAAACAATATAGAAGTTAGAAGAGTTCCCTAACCAATAGGCAGAAGTTAATCCAAAGGGAATATTCATGTGTGAAATAACATCAAAAGCACAAAAAATGAGGAGGATTAAAACGCGAATCATTGAAAGTTGACGTTAATAAAAGAGAGGATACACCATTTTCAGAGGAATGTAATTGCTACAGACTTGTAATATTCACCACGTAATTATTGCTCGAGTATTAAAGCAGATTTAGTCTGAAATACAGACAAAGGAAGAATTTCATGCAATTTCTTGTAGAAGAAATCGACCGATCTCAAAATCGTCGCACTCTCGACGAGTTGTATTCCGTGCGTAATTAATGAGGACCCATCACAAGAATGCCAACGAAACCCTTCTACCGCAAGGTATGTAAAATGGAGCCTAACTGGACGTAGTGCGTGCAGTGCTGACTTGTTTGACAAACGGATGTGGACGAAATGTAGCCGTTCTCTCTGTGATTGATCAACTCTATACGTTTTGCAATACGTTAAGGGTTTTAAAGGAGGGAAATTCGATTATTCCTTTCTTAACAATAAGACAACGATTTAAACAAAAGCTTTATTCACGGAATTTTTGTTTTCTAAAATTAAATTTATTCAACAATTTCGCATTGTATAAATTTAAAAATATGACTGTTTATGACAGCCCAATGTCAAGGCTAATAACTGAATGCACTCGTTTCAGTTGAGGTCAGAGGAATATTGACCCACACGCTGGCCACATCATTCCGTAAAATTAGAAATATTTAACTCATATTAATTTGTTTAAATAAAAATTAACAATTTGCGATTAATGAATTCTGTGAATTTTGTATGCAACTTTTATCAATACCATTCCAGGTCTCCTGCCGAACAAAAGCGTTTTGAATTGTATTTCTACTCAGCGGCAATGGAGGGTCTGATAATAACAGATTTAAATCTTTCTTGAATAATCCGAAAGAGGAGATCTTCAGATTACTCTCTCCCAGAACTCTGATCTTCAGCAATGAAGACTTCGCCTTAAAGTGGCTATGAACAGTTCCCCTAGTTCTTGTGCTTGAGAACTTCGCCTTACCTGCCAGGTACCTCAAGAACGAGAAAGTATGAGTGATGTCTGCACTTGTCATAATGATAGCGCCAAAAGACAATGAAAAATAAATCGCTACGATCAACTGCCGCTTACAATAATAATTTTCAAAATATTTGACGAAACATTTACATAGGAATCGTTCTTTTAAAATGATTAGAAAAATATCTAAATTTATTTACCTCAAGGCAGCAACAACCGCTTTTTTTCCAATATCATTTTGAGTTTCTATACCGAAGCATTTGTAGAGCATGCGCTTTGTGAATCAGTTTTCCTATTGGCCACCCTTCATGTCAATTAACCAGCTACTTATTCCCATGGTATTGTGGGATTTCGCCAGTATTTCCCATTACTGAACCTAATTCCCTTTGCTTTGTTTATTCCTATCAGTGATTGGTTAAACGGTACTTATCTGACAATTTCAGTGCCACTAAGGTTAATCAGAAATCAATGGACCAGAATATTCTGACCTCTGAATGATCAATGGGGAACTAGCTAATGTTAACGTAGCTCGTCTTCGTAGATCAGTAATCTTCCCCGTAAGGGACAGGAGTAGAATATGTCATAATAAATTAATTACGGATGCTATACTATTGTTATCCACTTTGTGCAAAAACGAGCTCATCGTATTGGCTGATCGATAATTTGTGACACGTGATCAAATAACCTATTTGTCCACCGGAAGTAACCAATCAACGCAGAACAAATTTTCCGATTTCTGAAATAAAGTAATACTTTTACAAAACCAAAATTATTTGTAATATTATCTAATTTTATTTAAATTAATCAGAAAATTTCACTAATTATTAATAGTTATAAATAGCTTACTAGGGATTATTTAAAGATATTAGAAAAAATAATTCTTCTCTGCAAAAGATGGAACGGGCGGATCATTTTCTCGCAGATACTAAATTGAGTTATTTATAGCCTTGACATCAGAGACTGCTCAGTGCAGCCAAAGTACCGACTGCTCTGATATTCGCTTCGATAAACTTGAAATGCAGAGAAGCATAAATTTATTCGCTCACTGAAATACTTCAGTTACATTTCAACTTTCTTTGTTTTAATTGAAATGATATTTCGAATAACAAATAAATATGAAATGGCATTTATATCTTATCTTATTAACATCTGTTATTTACCTAAAAGGATAAGATAAGACTCAGGCTAATAATAGCCGGTCCACTTATTATATGTACTGATATTCAAACTTCATTTCGGGGTTACGCAATTAATAAACTCATCCATAATTTGAAATCAGGATAAATTAAGATTTTCTGACAGTCATACCAGCAATAGGGTTTCCAATGATAGCACCAAGTGTTCAATAACAGTAGATTTAGAACTCCTCGGAATGCTGTGAAGCAATTAATTTTCGGACTACGTCCCTGTAGAGCCTGCTCAGCGAATTCCTTTGAGAATTCCGGTGGCTGTGAATAAGAAAACTTAAATTTCGAATTTTATGCAACTTCTACAGGGTACGTTTATCCTAACTTTTATGATCAATTGTTAGGCACTGAAAAGAACTAGCAGGAAAGTTGGAAAAAACAAAGACGGAAACAAAATCTGTTTGAAATTTTGTCATCACAAAAGAGATTAAGTCTTTCTGGCGAGAGAAACTTCTTATTTTTTAGGCCATATCTCATTCCTTCTCTTCAAATTTGCCATATTAGGGCATTTTAAATTCCTTGCCACACGTGACAATTATTTGTTTATTTATGGAGTGTCACATGCAGACGAAATAACAGCTTTTGATCACAGAAGTAGTACTGGTAATTCAAATTCCAATTTTCAAATGTTCCATTGCTTGAGAACCACAGGAAAATTGTCCTTGTTGGCCATAAATCATTCGTGTTTATGCGAGCAAGTTCAGAGTGAGAGATTTATTTTCTTCGCTCACATTCCTCAAGGATATAAGTGTTGCACAATTTTATCAACTCAGATAAATAACTCCCTGATCTCATACTGCAATACCCTTTTCTAATATTCGTGTTAAAAAAATTATACTATATCTCACAAACCTCTTCATCCTTGAGACGTTGTTGAACACGGGCGATTTTATCCGCTTCTAATCGTTCGACAGCAGCCTGTAAGGTAGCCACTTCAGCCAGTTGGCTATCTCTTTTTGCAGACTGTTCTTCTAACTCTTCGAGGATATGAATGACCTTGGGCATTAGTCCGCACACACTATCTCCTCCATGACGATCAATGAGAGTCTCAAAGTCCTTCCCAATCGCAGCTGCCATCTCATAGACTTCCGAGACACTGACAAAGTCAGTCTCATTCCCCTCCGTGGCCTCGTCATCCCAAGTCTGTGAGGTCCCTTCGTCTTCTAGGACGTGCTCTGTTGCTGAAACTTCCCCTGGGAGACCAGATTTCCACTCTGAAGACGCCAGCATGCGATGTATTTGCGCTATGTCAAAAATAAATTCACTCACTGTTAACTTTTAGGCCATCACTAACATCCAAAGAAGTGGGAATAAATGTGTTTAAAGAATTACAAATAAGCATCAAATTTTCGCTATTAAATGACCATGATTTCCTATTAAAAGTACTTCCTTTATTTCCTCATATTCCAGTCAAACATTTGTCATTAACTGCCTTCCCTTTCTTCTTTATTGATCCATTAAAAATGAATATCTACCTATCCAAAACCATTTGAGCCGTTTTTCACCCCGAGCATCAGTCAGCAAATTAGTGAGTCCAGTGAGTTGCGGTTGTTTTTATACTAGCAACATTAGGGTATATCAAATTTCACTAGACTCTCTCTCCCCTAAAATGAGGCCTAAGCAGGTTTGTCATCGGATTTGGAAATGAAATGAGAGGTATTGTCGCGTACCGGTGGAAATACGGCTAAACAAACTCATTGTCTTTTTGCCACAAATCATCACGCTTAAAACAAAATGGTCATATTTTTTATCGGTTCATCGGAGACTTGTTTCCAATGCGCTGCTTTTTACAGTCTATCCTATCAATGTACTTATTCTAAACTGAAACTTTAAATCAAAAGACAGATGGAAGTATGCCCAAATCAAAAAATATTGAGTCTGGGGATTAAACGAGTAGGGTCATCTTCAGAGTGCGATCAGTGAATTGTTCACAAAATAAATTCTAGTTTTTTTATTGGTTAAAAACTTGGCAATTCAAAGTATACCACTTGCAATTCTTTCCCCTTATAGTTCCTTAAGCCAATCTTTATTGTATATATAAAAAAGATGTAAACGATTACTCTAACACATTCAACTGGTTCAACATTTTTTATATGTACCCTGACCACTCTGTACTTTGTATAATCAAAAAAGTTCAGCTCAAGTGTGACTTTATTGAGCGGTACAACATTAATTTCTCATTCATATCATCAGTCAGAATGCCAGTAAGCCCTCGACTCATCATCGAGAAACGAGAAGAAAATTTGAACATTTAAACTTTAGAAAAAGTAGCTAAAGCAAAGAAGCAAAAAGTGTACAACTTATATGCAGAAATTTTGATAGCAATTAAATAAAGAATAATTTTAAGAATACATCTTTAAGAAGCAATATCTAGCCAGTAATCATTTCACAAAAAGCAACACAAAATGTAAAAAAACCACTTAAACAACAATTTTTTCTCCCATGGAGAAAAAAATATTTAGATATGCGTCTCTACCTCTTTCTCAGTTGGCGGAAAAATAAAATATACCGTTACGAAGAAGCGGAAGATTAATTTAAAATAAGTACATCAGAAAAGGAAAAGTGCATTGAAGCAGGAAATTAAAACACGAGAATTGCAAGGGAAAAGTTTTTAGACCGATTACTATTTATGGGAGGAAAAATAAATTAAAAATTATTGCTGTCAGTATGATAGTCGAAATCATCTTTAAAAAATGCTTTAATTCAGCTTGGATACCTGCAACGTTGCATGACGACAGATAATTATAGGGAATAAAACTATGCTTTAGTGATATGATTTCACCACCCAAGTTAACTAATGAAACTACGTTGAGGTTATATAAACACGTAGTATAAAAAACATAAGGAATACTATGCTCCACATTAAGACCAAACCAAAACATTTGTAAAGAAAATTAAAAAGCTATATATTATAAATTGTCACCACTCGGTGTTCTGTAAGACTCGAAATTAACCTCCATATTCTATCGCATTGTAACAATAACTACGCAGTTATTCAAATCAAAGATGATTCCTTCGGTAAAATTTATAAACAAATCTGGTTAATAAGACATTCTCATCATAACTAGCAACGACCAATACTAAATGTATTGCAAAAATGCACAATAAAGGTGTCCAAAAAACATTGAAGGACATAAAGGAACCAAGAAATCAAAATTTAAACATAAAGACTTAAAAATATTACATTAAATGCGTATATCAGTCTAAAATAATGAAAATAATCCCAAGCAGAAAATGGAAAATTAAGTGTTAAAACGGTGCATTCTTTAACAAATTAAGATATTTCAATTAAAATTTTCAGTTAATTAAATAAGTCTGATTTTAAAATGATGAGAATTTGAGAAAAGCACTAAATCTTTCGAATATTAATTAGGCAATACAAATTTATCAATAAAACATTAAATTCAATATGACTTTCACAGCAACTGAAGAGTTATTTAATAATTTACAAGATGAAGGAAGTGTAAAAGGAATTAACTAACACGATAAAAAATAAAACTAGTTTAATGGACTCACGATATGAACCGCCGAATGTCCGACCTTCAAACGGCCTTAAATGGAGCAATAATGCAGGAATTTATAAGGAATCAAATCAGATCACAGTTATATCTAAAGTAAACTTTAAAACTGAGAACAGCGCATAAATATTTATATATATACATTAATTAGACTTAAAATTTCATGACATATTATGAAAATTGCAATATTATTTTTGTTTATTTTATCAAAGTCCACATATTTATTACAATCAGGTGATGCCCCAATTATAAGCTTTTTCGGATACTAAGGACATTTTTTGATTAAATTAGCATTGCTCAGAATGTAAGGAGAAACCAATTTCAAAATGCAATTCATGTGAAAATTCCGAGATCATGTTTTCATTTTACAGTATTTCCCAGTGGCTAAATTGTATGTTGAAGTTGACCCTTCAGAAAAATAATAAAACAAACCAGATTTTAAGATCCATATAAAAAAATTTGAAACAGAAATATAAATTTGAAATGAATGACCATTAAAAAATTTAGCAATTCCAAACCTGGGAATAATTTAAATTTAAATTTGAAATCTCATTCAAGCAAATAAATATTTTAATTCGCCTCGTAGTGAAATAAGACTTAAGGTGAATTTTTGTGCTGATATAAATCTGACAAATTTTACACTAAAACAAATTATTTCTACTTCACAGATCAACTACCTCTGTGACACGACTTAGCTACCCACTACTGTATTTTATTTAAACAACTTCTATGAAAATTTCTAGGCTGCTGTCTCTATAACGAGTGATGTCCTTTCACCTGATTTAAATCCCTTGATTTTCTACACGCTGGAGCCTTAAAGAGCTAGGATGTCTGTTATACGGCTCATATTAACTATGTTTCCATAAGGAACACATAATTTTCTGCATCGAACACAACTGTATTCTGCAGCGTCGGGACTTGTCCTCTGTAATCACCACATTTATCAAAAATAATAACCACTCTAGTTCTCTCCGATCTGCCCTTTTTTCTATTTGAAGACTTCTGCTGATAAAGTTCTTGCTCTATTTCGTTGACGCAATTATAATTGGTAGAAGTCACGTGGAACTTACGGAATTTCCATGAGTAAAATCAGACACTATTCTCTAAAAATCCTTATAAAATCTATTCGAAAATCATCAAATATGTTTTGAGAAAATTTAGTGAAATAATACATTTTAATTCAGAAAGAAAGCGGACAATTATAATGCGAAAATAGAGCTCAAAATTAAAATTGCAATCCTTCAACTGAAAATAAGACTAGTGCTATGAATATATCGACTTTAAAATGTAAACAAAATTTAAATAAATGTAATTGTTATTAATTTTTAAATTAGTATTTATTAATTTAGAACAGGTGATTTAGCTAACAAAAGACTTCTATTGTCACTTTCGCAGAAAGGATAAAATAACATATCACCATAATTAAAATATATATATACTAGCTTTGCTAATGCTCATTAAAATAAATTATGTTAACACATGAAAACAATTACCTTTTTTTAAAGAAATTTAATAAAAATACCTGAATATTTATTAAAAGACTGCTACGCAATCATTTGTAAGTAATTATGAATTATCTTTAGAAATTTTGAGATACAAGTGAATCATTTAATATTTTCAAAGTTACCAATCTGCATAAATTATATTTCTGGTGTTTAATAACACAAAATTAACGAAATCGAAATTTCACTATGAATAAATAGAACTACTTACTTCGTCTCATTTTGGTTAATTCTGCATTGCATAAAATTATATCTCAGTAAACTGAAAACGTTCCTAAGTGTTTAAAATTAAACATTTTAGTAAAGAATAATTTTTAATCAATATTGTAAAACAAAGTAACATAGTTTTAATTGGCCATCTTAAAAGCGCTTTAAGCAAGATCTGCATTCGCGCGTCTGTCACGTTATTTTGTGATGGATCTTCAAGTATTATGGTCATTATTTAATTAAGCAATTTTAGAACGATTCTGATTTGGCTTTTCTCGATGTTTTACTCGTCAACGCTGAAAAATACAACCAAGTCTTTGTTCAAAAGACGAAGCCATCATGGATTAATAATATTCTTTCTCGTCTAGCTCGTAGTCCAGTTCATTTCAACAAAATGTTCGAGATTCTAGTTGACATGGTCGTATCAGAGCGTCATCCTGATTGGGCTAAGCGAGCGCTTCAATGGTTAACTAGAATATTTGACAATTCAGAAACAGCTGAAATGGCCAAGCAATGCACGTCATCAATGCATCGTTTTGTGTCGTATTGCTCCGAAATGAATGGCATTGAAAGTCTTGTTAATTCCGCCTTGAAATACATCAACTACGAACGCAAAGATAAGATTCGTAGGCGGAGGAGAGGTGGAATCATTGTCGTTGACACGAAATATCTGTTTATCGATGGTATGTATTCATAGTTACGTAAAAAATTCTATTGATTGGGTGTGGAATAATTTTCTTGTATATAGATCCTCAACTTAATTTTGGTGCCTTCAAAAAGCGACCCAAAAAAGAGGAGGAATCTGGTATTGAAGGAAGTGCAGACGATATAGACAATGAAGATGTTTCTGACGATGTAATGTCGGAGCTCAGTGTAGAAGATGATGACGGCGCAAGTGTTTCGGAGGATGAAAACGCCTCTGAAATCTCTGAAGATGACGGTGTTTTTGATGTCGATAGGAATTCACTCTCTTCCTTCACTGAAAGTCAAAATTCTACTTCCTTTCCCCAACCTCGTACAGCCAGAGTCAAACATGTTGACTTTGAACATGATAGCGATTCTGATGCGCAAATCGGAACTGATGAGAACGTTTCTGAAGTAAGTTTTATGTTCTGTTCCGTTAAGTTGGGATTGAATTTTTTTTATGCAGATTTTGGTTCACTTGTATACGAATCGACTTTACGCACGTGTTTACTCAAAGTAGGAACTTGTGAATGCTAATCGTTTAAGCTCCTATATGAATGAGCATTATCTATTATCCGCTTATGTCATGACTTCACTTAAGTTCTGTAATAACGCATGTTTCGATTGCAATTTTGAATTTAAGTGTTTGCAAAGTGTACTTTGATTATCCTCTCAGAATCAAGCTCAGAATGAAGATGGTGTGGCTCCTTATTTTTTCAAGCACTGAGCGACGATTATGTATTGTTCTCAAAAGGTTCCTCGAGGGTAATCGGCTTAATGTCAAAAATATCAGCTAATAAGATAATATTTGAAATGGGGCATTTTGTATGTTTTGCAATGTAGAAACATCGCTTTTTGCTCGCAAACGCTTTTGCAATTATTTAATAACGTTAAAAGGTAGAATTGACCTGTTCGTGTTTTACTTAGTTCTTTTGTGTGCACCTCCTTTCAGTTGCTATTATTACCTGGTGCACTTAATGAGGCCCTTCCGAAATTATTTCATTCCTTAAATCCATTTATTTCATTGTTGTCCTAAGGTGGTGAAATTGTGATATTTTTCACAATGCCAGGCCCTTTAAGGACTATCCCTAAAAGCTTCTTCAAAATGTTTCTTTGTGTAGCACTAATTTAAGTCACTCTGATGAAAATTGTGTTTGGTTTCTGGGTTGTTTTGAACTGTTTCCAATCGTCTCAGCTGGACGATATTGATAAGCAATTTGTTCTCTCTTCTTTCACGATAACTCATTCGCCTGTAACATCCAAAGACACGTCGATTACAAGGTTAGTGATGTCGACGGTCGGTTCTCGTGCTCTTTTCGTACTCCATTATCTTTTTTCTTCGTCATGTTTCTCGCTAGTGTTTTCCTGCGTTCAATTTTTCTATCTAACTCGATTCTTAATTGTCGCCATTCAACAAATTCTCCTTTTTCTTATCTCCTTATCTATTGAGGACTTCGACTTATAAATGATTTATTGCATTTCGGCTGTGCCCAAGTTTCCTTCTGTTTACCATTGTTTACTAAAGATCTGTTCGCTTGAATTAATCGTTATGCCTATTTCCTCAAACCTCCTGTTTTCTGAGTGCTTCAAAAAGGAATCATTTTTAGACCGGTTAGTTCTATTTCATGAATCGGTAAGTGGCCTTGTTTTTTTCTTATTTCGAGTTACTCTTCTCCATTTTTCTGAGGTACTAAGGAAAATTGCCTGCTTTATTTTGGAGCCGCTTTTTCATCACGTAATTAGGTTCGGGGAATGTCATGTGTACCATTCTAAATGGGGAGAAATGCTCCTGATCATTTCTATAGAACTGGAAATTATTTTAAATTTGGAAATTAAGGAGTGGTTGAATTGCTTCTTTTTACCGATCAGACTTTGTTGATATTTTACAGAAACAATTCTTCTTTATCGGTTGGATTATCATTTCACGGACTTATACACTTAAAAGTTAACTTCGTGAAGGCTATGAATCTGTTCATTCACGTTGTACGTTCATTTACTAATTTACTAGTCATTCAGCCCTCATCTAGGACGCTTTATTGTAGCTCTCGCTTTGTTTCGGTTTGTTAAAATTTCAAATACCTTAGGTTGCTTTTTGAGATCTTCAATTTTCTTAGAATGAAGAAAATCTGTGTTCTTTATCTCGTCTCCATTCTTAATTTTGCTTTGTTGTGCTGTAAAGTCACTCGAGACTTATCAGTCGCCATCCATTCATTGATTTTTTCGAATTTCGTAGAATGAAGAAAGCGAAGAAGAGGTAGAAGGTGATGATATGTTCAATACCGACCAACCCCTTCCGTCGTCTTCTGAATATGAGTCAGAAGAAGATCCAGAAGAGGAGGGAGAAAGTAGTGACGAAGATGATGATGATAGCGGTGACGACAGTGACAGCGAAGTCGCAAGTACAGGTCAAGAAATGGTAGAGGAAGAGGAGCAGCAGCAACAACAGAATTCCACTTCAACTGGGGAAAAAAGTAAGGTAACTCTAAGGCGATCTGCCAGAATCATGAAACTGCATTAAAGTACGTGGTTATATTTATGAAGACACAGATGTACAGATATAACAATAAATTCTATTTATTTAGTCAATTTCTTTTCGCTTTGTTGGAATGTTGTGCAATCATTAGAGTAAAATTGACTTTCTGAAAGATAAGAAATTCGGCATTCTTGTCTGATTTTATGCATCAAATTTTAAACAAAATTCTAATATTTTTACTTCGGTTTCAGCACATGAGAAACTCATTCTACGTTTGTTCTATTATGAACGATTACGCCTCTTGCTACTTGTGGGTATGTAAATAGTTTTACGACCTCAGATCACTGTGGGGAATACCATATGCTACACGTCTTACTAACTATTATTTAAGTAGAGTGTATTTTTCAGAATTTGCGCTTGGTGCAGTATAAACGAAATGCTGCAAATGGGGATGCATTGTATCTTATCTAATGCAAGCATTGACCAATGTCGTATTCAGAGCATCAAGAATTCTTCAGCACTTCCTCTTGGCTATAAACACGAGAAAGTGTTGAGGTGATGTTTGCTGTAGTTTGAGATCTTTGAAAAACCCCTCGATAAAGTGGGTAATTAATTACGATAGTTTTGTACTTGAGTCATTTAAAATATTACTCTTTTCGCCTTTTCTTTCATTCTCAGACATCCTATTTGAGCTCATGGCATTCGTATTCTTAAATTGTTGTCTATTCATTTAACAAATTGAACCGCGTCTTCGCACGTTCATTCCATACATGCATCTTCAATGTTACAAAAGTGTTATTCTCATTCTAAAATTGATAAAGCAAACCTGAATACACCCATCATTATCCCTAGGACACGATGCTTTCAAATGCCTATTATTAAGCTACTTCATGTTTACAAACCGCTGAATTATTTTAGCACTCAATTTATCCGCTCATTTTTAAATGGTTTGTTTTCTAGATTGGCCCTGAATGGGCTGACACGTGCATACTTCGCAAAATCTATTGTTTCCTCCCTAGTGCACGGTTGTGATGCTGTTGAAATATTAAGAAGGGAATTTTACAAGCACTGCTATAAATGTGACGAAAGCGGTTATATTCTTTCAGTTACCTTTTGTCATTAATTCACTAACAGTTATTAAATAGGGAAATATCAAATTTAACGAGGGGACTATAATTTAAAAGGCAGTCGACTTTAAAGTATGCACAGAAATTTACAATTGGATTGTATGCTGTAGATTTAACATAGTGTGAGAAGTGCAGTGTAAATGAGTATGCATTAAAGGACACCTTTTTGAATGAAGGAGCTTAAACTTCTATACGAGTGTGAACAATGGATCCAAGAGGTCTAATAAGTGTGCACAGTTGGCGGTGAACAGCTATTCGATCAATGCGGTCATTATTTTCTGCCATAGTATGGGATCTGACGTTGAGTATATCTTGACATGTTAGCTTCTCATTGGTTCACTCTTCACCCATATTGACAGGTGCTAACTTCCAACTCCCCAGAGGTAAATTGTTTGGTGGCTTACACTAGCTAGATTTCAAAATATGTGCTTGAATTCGTATTATTATTCCTACACCAGAAATGAATTTTACTATCGCGTTTAAGTGTATGATTTGTTAGTGTGTTTTGAGGAATGCTGGGTCATTTAGGTAAAGAAGGTAACGATCCGTCTTCATTT
>CAADRB010000037.1:354979-419560 GCA_900708905.1 Hymenolepis diminuta | reverse complement strand
TTATTGAAGGTAGAGTGATTAATGATTAGTTCATATTTGGTTGGAAATGCATGGGGGTGGAGTTAGAAATTCAGACAAAGTTTGATGTATCAGACTTTTTTGTTTATCTGTCCCACTCAGAAAACCTTGCCATAAGGATCTGCCAAGTAACGGTGAAAAGAGCAATTTTGGTAAAGTTGAAATGAAAGTCTAAAGATAGTTGATAACTTTGAAGAAAATGGATGGTTTCAGGTAGTACAGAGCGGGGTAGATTAATTATTCCCATTCCTGCAACTACGAAAAGGTAATATGATATCAAGATATCTTTTTTCATGTATTTATCGATCATATGAAGGCTTTCTGGGTCAACGATTTGCAAAATATTCCCATTTACCTCAGTAATTATTAGAAATGAAGTATAATAAACTCTAAACTCAAAGGAATTCAGCAAAATGAAAAAATATTTTCACGCATATGAACTTCAGAACTCATATTTTGAAATTCAAAGTTGGTGTAGTGTTGAAACGAAAAAGATTACCGTTCGGCGTTACAGAGGTCTCTTCAATCTACTAAAAGTTGTCAATTCCGTGTACTCGATACGATCTTTGATCAAATGGACTCGCTATTGTTATCAACCCCTCGAGTAACATTTGTGGATCAATCTGTGTGCATTGAAGCTCAAATCAATTTCGTTTTGGGGATATTCGTTAATTGGCCTATGTACCGTTTAGCTGGAGGAGTTGTTTTAAACAAAATAACTTCCCTCCGTTAACATTTACGAGATTGAACGTAATTATTAAATTGAAAACTTTGTTATAATAAAATTCAATGAAATTAGAATTAATAATTGCTGGTCGAAAACATTAATAAGTCTGTCATTATGTGAAAGGTACACCGTTTCTATCAGGCCCATTTATCACTTTTAAGCAAATGCTAAATCATGTCGGGATTTAAATTCCAATTCAGGAAAATCGGACCTTAAGTTTACCTTAATACAATAAATGAATACATTACCCACATCGATTGGATCTCTTCATCCTTCAAGCAATTACGACAGATTCGCACATAAATAAAAATTCTATTCAGAACCTGAACAATTAAAATTCATTGAAAGACAAATGCTCAGAAGACGGGCAACGGCCCTGACACGTAACATCGGATACAAGGTATCAGTGGTCGAAAATACTTTGCCGATTCTTGGTTACACTCTCTTCTTTCAAGAGTGGAACAGCAAGATCTCTTAGCGGATCAGTGTTTTCATCGTAGGAGAGTGTGGAGATACCTAGGCGATCTAGGGTTGCCTTGAGAATATCATCACAATTGAGATGACAAACAAAGACCGCATATTTATCAATAGGAGTCTTTTGGAAATTTATGATTGCATAGTCACAAGTATAAGACTCGTTTTCGCCTTCTTTTCCCAAATTCGGGTCCATACGAGGTCGTTTAGCAGGAGGTTTCCCTTTCTTGCTGGTGGGAACTCCAGAATGGAATGGCCAAAAGTGGTGATAATTGCCCATAACTTTAAGAGAAGAACCAATAGCCAAGATCAGAGTTGACGGTTCATCATGTGATCGAATAGTCGTTGCCTCATTACCACTTGATTCCACGCTAAAAACAAGAATATAAGATTCATATGATAAACAAATATAGGCCAAATAGCACATTGAGTTCGTGAGCATATAATGGAAATGCCAGCCTAGAGTTGGACAAGGGTCGCATAACTTTCAGTTTTATACTCACGGAGGAAAGAGAAGCTAATGGTGGACTATGGAGATCTTAGTCCCGAAACCAACGATATTTGCATAAACTAAACTGGGATCGGTGTCATTTTTCAACAAAAGCAGCTGGAGACGTAGAAAAGTCTCCATTCCATTAAAACTTAGGTATAAATGCGCCTGTATGAGAATTGCAGACATTCAAGTTGGTTTTGTGAGCATTACTGCTATATCGCGTTTTACAACCTAGTCAACAATCTGTTTATAGTGAAGGCACATATTCGAATTTATCCGTTTTAAAAGATTGGGACACAGAGAACGTGCTAGAAGTTTCCCTTTATACCTATTAGTTGCTCGTTGAAACTATGTGAAATAAACCTCCTAAGCACAGCTTTTTTGCACCTAACTTGAATAGACGTATTCAAGCACTTCACAGCCTTTTGACTGATGGGTACAAAGTGGCCGGCAATTTAGAAGCATGGCTCTGCGGTTAGTAGCTTAATACCGGAGATATCGTAGAAGCAGTAAAGAGCTCTATTCTTGCACATGACACCATAATACACATCTTGCATTTCTTTCCCATTAATAACCAATACGACTGGGTATTGCTTTTAGTGGATTTTCACCGAGGAGACTGATTTGGTGACTTTGTAGCGAATGGTGCTTCAGTTGATCATCCCACAAAGGAACTATCTTTGTTAAAATTACCAGCCACGTATGTTGACTACCGTTTAAATTATGATGAAGACAATCCCTGACTATATCAAATCGTAAGATCTCCCAGGAAGCAAAAATGGATTATCACAATGGGAATTTCGGGGATCCCCTAATTAATCGTCAATTTATCGATCAATATTCGCTTGAGCAGCGGATCGTCTCAATACCTGGCGTGACTCACACTATGTGGAATGCGAAAATGGCCTTAAAAACACGGCATAAAAAATACTTCACAGGCGCAAAATTTGCGCTCTCAGTGTTTAATGTGAAAGATGTGCTCAATGAACTGGACTCAAGGCTGCCACGGAGAAGACTGATCGATCAGAAAGTGGTGATTTTTTTACTTTAGCATCCCTCAATAATTGGAAAGGGTAGACCCAGTTAATTATGCATTTTGATGGAACGTGCCGTTTAATTTGTTAATACCAAGGGCACAACTAGCAGACATATAATGCTATAATGCTCGAAGTAAATATTAATTTGAAATATTTAATAAACTTACCCAGTGGATTTGTTAGAGGAAAAGGAAAATTGAAAAGACTCGGGAGAATCTTTCTCACTACTTTTAGGATCGACAGTTTGGGAACTGTTGTCTGGGAATATGCCAGCAAATCGTGATGCACCATAGAGATTTCTCAAAACACGATCACGATCTTCAAGACTATAGAACTCCTTGTAATGTATTAGAGTATCTCGAAGTAATGGAGCAGCACGATCATGATCCTGAACTATAAAAGAAAATTAAAATAAAATTTGCAATTCGTCCAATCTAACCAATATCTGGGTATTTAATAATCAAATGAAATAGGATATGCATCAATGCAACATAATGAAAAAAGTGGCGAAGCATTACCGTATTTATTAGAAAGCAATTCAGCCGCTTTCTTAAGGTGAACAATACTGGGTTCCGCAGGACGCTTACGAGTGCAAAAACTTTGAGCTAAATGGATTAATGATGATCGCATTTTTGCTGCGGTTTCTTTATCACAGCAAATGGGACAAACTCGCCCAGTAAAGTGGTTTTTCTTTTCGGTAAGTTCTGCCGCATCAAAATCTCTATAAACAATTGAATGGCAAGATTGACATTTCTACAATAAAACAAAATGACAATAGGTGTATTTAAAATGAATGGCACGTCAAGAAAAATAACCCACCTCGTTGAACAAATTACCATGAATTTCCGTGAGATATTCCAAAGGTAGTCCACTTCTTACGTGAAGACCATCGATATTCTGCGAAACCACATGCCTAACCTATCGAATAACAATCACTTCAAATATAGTCAGAAATTACATATCCATTATCAACAAGAGCTCTTATAGCCATATGCGTATAGGTCGGTCTTGCGGTTGTTGCCTCAGGCAATCGGATTTTCGACGTTAAAATTTGTCTTTTGGTGAGTTTTTTGTAGAGCCCGTGAGTTCCACGATAATCAGGTATCTTAGCCGAAGTGCTGATTCCGGCGCCGGTGTAAATTAATATGCGTCCTTTATGTTCGGAAAGCAATAAAGACAATTGCTTTGACGAATCGGAAATTGATTCTGAACACGTATCAATGCGAGTAGGCAGACCACCGGTATCGCACTTTTGTGAAATCATAATAAGCTTGGAAAATAACTCGGGTGAAATCAAAGATTCTATGGCCTTGAGATAAAACAGGATTAATTCAAATAATCATCTAGCACTTAGCAATTCTCAAGTTTTCAAATGAGAAATTAAAGTATATATGTAATGAAAATTCCGAAATTTAAATGTGCATAACTTGTCAGTTTGACTTATTTGAATAGGTATGAAATTTCTACAAATGTCAAGAGTTAAGAGAAGAATGAATGGGCAAAATAAATCAGCCCAAACCACACTAACGACTCCAAGTCTGTTTTAAATAAGTGATGATCTAGTTTTTATTTATATTGCTTATATTGCTATCACTAAGTCCTATAAGAAACAGTGTGCCGCTTTGAATGGAACAAAATTTTCGTCAGTGACATATATTGTTGTTAACATCAATTTGTCTTTCAACTGTAGAAATTATTTTATTGAGTTGACTTACATTATTTTTATTATTAATAGATATTTAAGATGAACAACAATTTGTCCGACAAAGGTTTAATAATATAACTTGAAATACTTCTATGGAATTTTATTTTCCTGCCCAATTTGCGCTCATTTGACCAAGATAATAAATTTATTTCTTTTAGAAATGCGGAATATTTCGTGAAATACTGATATATAAAAGTTTCAAACTACCAAAATCTGAGTTTTATTGGTTGATTACAATTTTCAATACCTAATGGCACGCATAATCGTATGCACGATATTAGCTAAATAACCGAGTCACTATTTGAATCATTTTTTAAAAAATCACTTGCACTGCAAAAATTAGATATTCTTAGCTTCATAATTTTAATTTCGGAGATAGCTGTTTCAGTTATTCGGACATTCCGCTGCATCACAAATATGTGTCTGGCGATTTTGAAATTCATTTGTGATTTCTTAGCTTGTGAAATTGTGCAGAATAGGAAATTGCTATAAGAATCCATATTTTGAAACGTATCTCCTAAGTACATCGAGCAACAACAACTCCAAGTATTCATCTGGGACAAACAAACCTCATCTATAGGTCATAATGAGGAGAAATGCACATTACGTTACGCCTTTCGTAATTATTTTTTATCATTATGACATAAAGTCAACAATATTTTTAAAAAATACAGACTGATAAAATCGGCCCTCATCTTAAGGAGTTAAATGGACACTTTGTTTAAATCTCTTTAAGCAATTTCAAAGTACGATAAGAATAAAATCGCAGTTTATTAATGAGCAGGGGAGCTTAATTAGGGTGTAACGCACTGTAGCCTTTTACATAAACACTGCGAAGAAACTGGCATATATAAAAGAGCAAAAAAACACAAGATATCAACCGGAATAATTGCATGAAATGTAAATTTCGCATTCTTTTATAATATAAAAATAAACAATCGATTGTCCGATTGGCCAAATATTGAACAGTAACGGTTCTGTATTTTTACTTGCTAAAACTTCTAACTCATACAAGAATATTAAAAGCTGATTATCAATCTGAAAGTTAGTTTTTATTGAACACTTGAGTTTAATATTTAAATACCGACTAAATATGCGCTTAGGTATTCAGAATAAGTAAATCAACCTAATATCACTGTGAATCATCCCCCTTTTATATCTATTTTAGAGGGAGCGTAAATAATAAAGGAGCAGCGGATGCAAAATTAACGATTAAAAATTGGAAAATTCACTAATCTTCCGGTTGTTATTGACTAAAAATGGCCATTTTTAAACTACTATCTTAGGATTTGTCTTGAATCTCATTTTTATTATGCTACTTATGGTTATTAAGTAGAAATGATAAAATTCACTAAATATTAACACGATCTGTTCAATTTTATAATAAACTTTAACCGCCTTCTTTTCATAACATTCTTGTGCTTTCTGAGGAACATTTAACCTAACAAATACAGCAAATTTTTAGCAGACAAATTTGCACGAAGTAAAATAAATTCAAGCGAATCACTTTTTTATGAGAAAGCTGAAACGTACATTCATTAGGCAAGTCACGATATCCCGTCCAAATGGTCAAAACTTTTAGCATTAACAATGTTTCTCAGAATTCCCATAATCATTCTAAAATAGGACAGATACGCCCTTTTTCACTTTCTCTTTGTGGCGAACTTTTTAAAATTTTCCAAACTTCGAAGGAGAGATTTTTCCACACTCAGTGATATCGCAAGGCGGGCGTTTAATATCAGCATTATTTTATTTCAAAAAGAAGTTACGTTATATGGATTAGAATTTAAACAAACTTACAGGCCAGGAAAGTTTTGAAGGAAGATATTCCATTTATGCTGTGCACAATTAACTAATACAATTAACAATGTTCATGTTGGTAACACGTCGGTAATTGCTTATTAATTACCACACTTGACTCCAAGATTTATGGAGTTATCTCCCCTTACTTTATCGTGCATGCTCATTTTGTATATCTCCCATTAATTTGCTCAACCCTTTGATCTCGCCTCAAGGCGTATTTCTCTACGCCCTTCACACGACTGCCTGTATTGTTCAGCCATTGTGGATATATCAAACCATTCATATTAGCCCACATTTAGGTATTTAATTATGTTTATCAAGCCACCACTTAATCCCCCTGAATCTTCATTTCTCACTCGTCTTCACCGCCAGGTTGGATGATAGAAAAATGAAAAATAACTTACAGAACAACTGAGCGAGAATTAGATATCAGTGGTAGTGATCGGAGTGTGGTAAACAAATTTTCCCTCTCTTAATCTCAGAAACAACTACAAGGTGAGTGCCCTCCACTTTGCAATATCACATGTCCTTAGTTTATTTGTTTTAAAGTCGTGTTTCTTTGATCTGACCTTACTCTGCTTTATGACACATTGCCTCGTAAAACTTCCAAAGCGTTTTTCCGGCACTCACCTTCGGTCACGGTATTGGAGACTCTTCAGTGTGAACCTCGAATTCTATATCGGCGAGACTTAACCAGTGTGCTTGGCCATTTTGCTCACTGAGTGTGCACCAATGAACATCGAAACCTCGACCTTTGACTTTGCAGCGGCAAACTTGGGTTTAGTAAATACATATTATTTCCCGCATCTCTACAATAATTTGAAGATTTTATTTGTGAGAAGCAAAGGAAAACCCATGGAAAGTAATAAGCGAAAATCCAAAAATGACAAAGAGGAAGGATCGGAAAAATAAACAAGAAATCATACAAATATGCTTCTGAAATTACTATGTGCAAAATTAGCATCAACTCCATTTAAATCCTCTATGAACTCCTCCGAATCCCTTTAGCTACTAATGAAATTAAATTAATGTATCTATTAATTTAAACAAAAAACTTATAACTTTAGAATTTATAAAATTAATTCTTTTTAACTGACTGTTTGCTCTCGATTTAATCTTCTCTCCCTATATGAACTTTTAAACACTTTTCATGTTCGGGTGTACTTACTTTGCTCTATCAAGGATGGCGGCAACTTTGATAACTACAAAGCATATTGAAACATTTCAAATTTAAAATATCCATCTTCTCATCTGCCCCATTTGGCATGCGTAAGAACCTGTTCAGGAATGATTGTTCTGGGAAAATCTACGGGAGTTCCTCAAAATAACAAGTGGCGCCTCGATTGTGAGGCAATTACAAAATCATTATAAATATTCCAGAAGCAATTTAGCCAATCTCTATTAGAATAATACGAATAAATGGATGAATTGGTCGAAATATGTTTATCAGAAAATGGAATTTCTGAAAGAGAAGAGAAAATGGTTGCTTAATCGCAGCAAAAGAGCTTCCATTTTCAAATTCCCTGTGACATTTTTGAGAATAGATGCCTGAAAGTGGTATTGCAATTTACTCCATGTGAGCGCTGTCTGTTAGCGCAATTCGCATTCTGAATTTCTCCTTTTGCATTTTTTCCACCTTCACCGTACTTCTATCTCCATCCAGTTTCATCCTCGAATGGAATAGTTTTGATCATTTTGAGTGTTCAATTAAACTTGTGCTCTCTTGCACTGGCACTAAAAATATCGAAATAGTAACAAATAGAGGCAAAAATTTTGCCATTCTAATGACATTTCATCCGCCATGACGGGACGAAATTTGTGGGAAGTTCTAAACGCTGAGCCCTACAAAACGCTTTGAAATAAGCAATCCGGAACATTGACAAAAGTCCCCTTTCCGTTACCTCACAGGTGGATTCTGGGAGCGTTGGCTGCGTTTATACTCATAACGGAGAGTACTCAATAAACAATTCGGTGCTTAACGCTCCTATGAAATTCATACTATGCAACACTAACTGGAGATCAATGTATCAATTAATAAAAGGTCTTCACCAAGTGAAGTAGGCATACTGATAGTCGTGGAGGAGACAGAACTAATGACCACGCTTAAGCAGGATCAAAATTTGTCAAGAAATTGTGGAACTTGCTCTCCAATTTGAGCGGAGAAGGTTTCAGGAAGAGGCTCTAAAGGCTACACATACAAACTTGTGCTTTGTAGTAAGGTTACCACAGATAATATTTTAAAAATCAAACCAAATTGTTACATATTAATATCTATACAATCTATATAACTTGAAAGAGAGAGGATATTATATAATTAAATTAGAAAGTCAATACGCATTGGACGGCTTTTGACATTTTTACCAACCTGATTCCTCATTCCCATTGTCTGTCATCGCAATTCAACCATCAATTTTTACTACCACGTTGATCTTTTCATGACCAATTTCTTGATATTTAAACGGATTATCGATTGTTTTCCCACACCTTTCATCCACAAATTAATATTTTGAATCAACTTTATTACACTTTCGTCTCACAAGCATACTTTTGTCATATTTCATGGTACTCTCCTGAAAGGTAACATGTCAGAGCTCTTTCCCATCCTGTTCCTGTCACTATGGACCTCCTACTCATGGAAAGGACTGTAAGTAGTTAATTACTTTCGTTCTACTTTCTCTCGAAGTTCCAGCCTTCCATGCCAGGAATCCTTCTATGCGTGCGTAAGGAGACAAAACCTCATACAGATGATCGGTTTTGTACTCTAAATTCTGGAACTCACCGTTCATTAATTAATTAATTAATATACAGATACGACGAACAAAATTCAAATTCTTAGTAAAGGAAATAAAAAGTTTGAAGAATACCAGTTTTAAATACGTCTAAGTGTGTCAGTGAATAAGTTTGATTTAATTTCATTAAAACACGAATCTCCATTTTAAATGAAACAATTAAAAAACTCGAGAATACTGTTAACAAATTTCGACACCCAAAATATATTTTCAAAAGATAAAAATCAAATTTACTGATTTTATTATTGTGCTTCTAGTAGGGAGCGAAAATGATTCGACTGAATGAGATGTGACAGACAGCTGCTCCCTGCCCTCTTATCATAGCGACTCCATCAGACATCACCGTGAATGAATGTCAAAGCCTCATCATTTGCTGGGCGGTTCAGCTCACCCCAGACGTCCTCATTGAACTAAAATTTCAATTTGATTGCTCATTGCGGTTAATGGGAAGAGTATTTAAACTTTATTCCAAGTTTACTGGGAGGATTTATTAGCTCTAAGTTGCCAGAGGACGGAGTTAGAGATTGCCGATCTCAAAACTGGAGTAGATTGATAAAAATCTGAGAAGAGCAGCCGGACTTTACACCAGTAGCAATACTAGCTAACTGACAATATTGAAATTTGATATTGGAGCTCACTTTGAGTGAACTCTAGTGAGCTCTGAATGTTATAAGTGTCGCATTTTCCTTCTCCAGACCGTAAAAGATGTAAAGAAAACAGGGGCTCAGTAAGAAGAAAAAAGACGTTTAGGTGTAAAATAAATAAAATAATTAATTATAATATTAACGAAAGATTGAAAAAACCCGGGTTTAGAAAAAGAAGGCCTTCTGTGCGGATCTTTAGTGCTATCGAATCCTCTTGAGTTAGCATGAATCGAGAAAGCCGACGAAAAGACGTGATCAGTACAGGAAGGGAAAACAGTGATTTCATCACTTTGATTTAAATGAAATGATCTGAAATTTTGATACATTTTCGACTCACCTAATGTTCTTTCAGTGTTAAGAGAAAGAAGTGATAATTTGACATATTGAGTGAACTCCGACCTGTTAAGTCCGTGTAAACTGCTAAAGGTTAATTATGATCAAGATGCTAGTTCGGCTGAACTAAGAAAGGAACTGAAGTGAAAGGATCGACCCCAATTCAACAACTGGTCAATAACGTGCTTGAGTGGACGGAATAAAAAAATTAAATTTTAAATTTTGAGGCAGCGAAATGTCCATTTAGGGAATATTCTCTATTCCGTATCGAAAATTTAATTAATTAATTAAAAACAATTATTCTCATGCAATAAAAAATTTATGACTTTTCTCCGTAGCTGTGATCGTCAAACCGCATTCGCCCTGCTCAATACTTTAACGGCAAATCATTCTTTGAGAAAAATTTTCCAAAAGCGTTTCCATTCACAAATTTTCCCTTTTGAAATGATCTCCCATTTTTTGATTAAAATTAACGCCCCATTTAACTTATTTGCCCCTAAAATGAAGTCTTTTATTAAGAGTAGACTTCACCCGGAAGAAGGAAGGAATAATCTAACCTGGAAACTAATGTCAAAGTGGTAAAATAATTTTCTGCGAATTATTCCTCGAGTCTTGGGTAATTAAAAAAATGGGACATTTAAAATGTATTTATAAATTGCCTACATAAAAGTAATTTGTTTAAAACTTACTTGTGTAGTTTCGTTGGAGTAATTTTCTCCAGACTTTTGTTGCTAGGAGAAAATTTCACAAAGTGGAAAAATATTCTTTCTTCCCAATTGTTTAAATAAAGTCTCCTTTTGTGAAGGTCTATCTTGGGACCTTTGTAAAGGGAGTCAGCCTAAAACGAAAGGAGACCTTAGAACTTACCGAGAGCTTGAGATATCAAATCTTCCACCCAATATGTACAAGACCCTTGTTTGAATAATACATATGCACACAAAAATGCCTTTTTTGTAAATCCAGGCGCTTGGTTTTTTAAGGTGGAGACATTAATAATTCACCTGGCAACATTTCTTCTTATCTCAAAAAGTCATCTCCATAAAAGTGCCTAGAGGAGACTGAATTTGTTGAGATTAGCAGAGATATTCACCCTCTTGTTTGATTAATTTGTTTAAGTAAATTAATTTTACGCCAAATCTGGGCACATCGCCATTCAACATGGAAATGAAATGGTTCTTTGATTTATATCTAAAAGAAACAACCCTTTTCTTCCATAAAATTCTCCTGTTTACCAATTCTACCGGTTTAATGAAGACGTATTTGATACATCATTGAATGTAAATATATAGACAAGCAGGGCATTTTATGGAAGAGTGTAGAGAACAGAAGAGAAGACGTCACTCTCCGAAGTAGAAAACGGAAAGAGTGAAATCTAGTGACCTCCGCCTTTCCAATTTCATCAACCTCCTCATGACTGTAGGAATTTGCGAGTGGTTAACAGTTTAGTTAAATCAACTGATCACCAAGTCCGAAATATCATTGATATGAACTCAAATCATAATAGTAGTCCGAGGAGCTTCATTATTAGAAGGATAATGAAAAGCTGCCAACTTATTACTTCTTGAAATGGCGACCTCATTATTCCAAATTAGGGATTCAAAACCAGTCCACAATTAAAACTCCTCCATTTTTATAGGCAATGATAATTGAGAAATGCGTTTAAGGCTCAAAATCCGGGAAATGATTCGTAAATGGAACACAGAAAGGGCTTATAAAACTGGGATTTCCGTGTGTGATATCTAAACATCTGAATTCTGGACGGAATGACCACTTGACCTGGTTTTTCTCTGAAATTTGAGACTCTATTCCACGGTTGCAATCTGGCATAATATAATATAATGTGTTCTAAGTAGGAAGTAGACTCTCCGGAGTCTTCTGGAAATTTATACCTAATTCCCAATAAGTTTCATTCAGGTCATTAAAAATTTGTACAATTTAATGCAATACTGTTTCTTCCCAACTGCCAATCGTCCTTGATCGGCCTTCGATACATCCACAGTTTCTTTCGTCTTAAATAAGAAATTGGAATGGTCTCAAAACTCTTCTGATTTTACAAAATGAGCAGAAAATGTCGAGGTTAAGTTTTCACCTTTGCCATCTTCACTTACCAATGAATGATGTGCCATTAGAAAAATTGATTTTAAATTCAAGGAGGTCAAATTATCTCACAATCCGGATTATAGAAAGAAGGTGGTAAGGAAAAACAATTCTAACGACACACAGTTTTGAATTGCCCCTAATTGATTATTGGTTAACTCTGGTCTTTTGAAATTATGTCTAACTTTAGAACAGGATTCAATAAAACAAAATACATTTGATGAATAAAGATCACGAGATTCCAAAGCTCATTAATGGAAGGCGTGGGAGACTTGCAATTTATCACCCAACTTGATGACCCGGATTAACTAGAATGTAGGTAGTCGTCTACTTCACTGAGTGTGCAAAGATGAGAATCAGTCTGGTGAGGTAAGATGTGTCAGACGAGCATGACCGGGCACAAATAATTAGGAATTTACTTTGTTACCAATGCCATTACCATTCATGCTATTCTATTCTCTGATGGACTTCCCTGTATTCGGTGAAGATTTGTGATTGTTTGATGACATTAATTTGCAAAGTCCATTTAGATAATTGCTTCCCAGGACTCATTTTGTGTAGAAGAATAGCATCCGTAGGGTCTTCTTATTAAAAGCCTCTAATTTAGCCACTCCTTCCATGAGCCATAGCTAAACCGTAATGCCCACCATTTCAATTACTGGATGTGTACCGATGGGCGTGGCCCCTAATTTTGCAGACGATCATGTTAATATGTTTTCTAATTCCTCATTTCCAGTATTTGGACGATGCAATTTAGACTCTTCGTCCGTTAAGAGTATTTAGAATGCCATTGAGGTTACCTCATCACCTCATTAAAAATGTCATATTATAGAGCTCAGCCGGAGAAGCTTTCAACGCATACAGAATCCATTTTTGACCAAAGGAAGTTCCTATTGACTTCTCAGATTTATAAATCTCCATGGCGGTGGGGTACTTTGTTTTTGCCTGTTGCTTAGTGGCTCAATAGAATTACTGATAAAGTTATTAGCTTGATAAAGGCGGTCTAGAAATAACAGATAACTCGGCTTAACAAAATAACCTTTTAAGAGGATGTTGCGTGCCACAGCGAAGTACCACTTTGTTTGTTCCCACCTTAATTGGGAGAGGAAACCATCTACGCTAAGGACTTTTTCAAACGCATCCATGAAAAATAAAAAGTTTCTAGTTGAAAGTGAAAACATGTCAGTGAATTCTGCTTGATGAAACACATTCGATAGTGGGATAGTGTTCAGGAAAATTGATGTCAAATCTCCTGGCAGCGATTAAATCAGATTCAAATCTACTTTCTTTGGGTAAAAAATATTTTACTCCTCGATTTCAAGCGGAAAAATGATTTTTTTATTATTTTTTTAACATGACTGACCTTCGGATATTGTACCAATTATCCATTGTCCTTGCTTTCCAAGCCCTGATTTTTTGAATCTTACGCCGGGAATTTGTAAAAGTTTCTGTTTTCAAGCTAGATGAATAGCGTCATCCCGTTGTTTCATCCAAAAGTGCACATTCTCACACAGTCATCCTCTCATCCACACGTAGGAGTCATGAAGTTCGTTGAGCTGGAAACCTACTCTGAGTAGCTTTATGAAGCAATACCTTTATATTTGAGCTACTTAACTCATCTATTTAATCACAAAATGGTGGTTATTAATTATAAAAAGAAGGAATTAGAAATTTTGTTCTTGAAAGACACTGTTTAATTAATGAGTTCAAATTCAATTGCGTCCCTGTCGTATTCGCTGCTCAAGGTAACTGATAAGTTAAGTCTGTTTGTAATACTAAAATCGGTTTTCATGAACTCCACAAGCCACTGTTTACTGAGTTAATATTTAAGTAGTATAAACCCGTTATTATTAGAGCACTAGTAAATAACTTTAAAGACTGCCAACCGTCTTGATATTACGGTATATCTTTGTTCGAGACCTTGTACTGAAACGAGACGCCAGACTGCTAAGTAATGTTTACCTTGCCATCACGTGCGTAAGTTATTATTGGCGAGCATGTTTACCACGAAAGATAAGGGTTTCGTTTTCTAGGCCCTTCAGTAAGAGGAACGGATTTATATTTATAATTTTTTCAAATCTATTCATACAAGGGCAATTCCTCCATATATCTTTGACGGTCAGAGGTCAGCTCACTCTACAGAGTGATGATAATTTATCAGGACGAAACGTTAACATTATCAGGAGCAACACATGTCTTGCACATCGATAAGAATGGAAGGACTTACCTCCATAAAGGTCGTTTAATTCTTAAGATGGGTAATGCTGAATAGCCCCATCACATGAGCATATTTCTCATTTGTTTTATTAATTGTGAGACAAGTAAATATTGCCGTTAAAATTGAAAACGGAAAGAAACATAGATCAAGGATAACAGACATTGAGTCATGAATCCGTTGAAATGTACTTGTTAAGAGGAGGACCGAGATCAAATCTGGAAAATAATCATTCCAGGCAAAAGAGATCAAAGAGAATAAAAAGCGATTCTGCAGGATTTCCCCTTGATAAGCAGATAGTCAAGAACTTTCCTAATAAATTAGTTTTAGAGTTCATCCAGAGGTAATTAATGTGAGCTCGTTACCAGTTTCATCTACCTGGTCATAAATATAATGAGATGGGAATGAATCAAAGTGCGTGACCAAAGGTTCCATCAAATCCTATGGTTGACAGGCTCTACTACCGCGAACATGTATTCACCAAGAAATCCGGGGACAGTGATTTTATGAATTTCTGGACGAATTTGTCATTTCGCGTGTCCAGTTGTTATCCTCACAATTTGCGAGGATTTTCCGCATCGCCATATGCAGTGATAATCTATAAACTGAGGACAGGTATTACAAAAAGGTTTCCAGCGTTTCTTGAGATAAGCGATGTTTCGATAAACCTCAGATGACAAACAGATATTCTTTATTGTACTCCTCTTCAAACTGCCTCTTTTAGATGAAAGGGAAGAGTGAAGATAATTGAAGGTTTTTGTCCTAAATGTAAGGACCAAATTTTGTGGTCGGTAGATTTTAGGTTGATGAGTTGAATATAAGACAGCTTTGAATATAATGATCCCACCTTAGATCCTGCTCCCGAATAACAGCTCATAGACAAAGGATTCAGATCTAATCGCTCTCCTAACACCTCTTTTGAGTCCATCTTAGGCTTGTTATTGAATCTTCTCAGAATAAACTTCCCAATCTTTCATATTGCGCTTGTGAATAGTTCTCAGAAGGAGAGAAATTGGAGTACAAGACTGGATCTTGTATGACAAAAACAATGATCACTTTATAAATCAATATTTAAAATAATTCATCATAAATAATCCAATATTGATGAAGGAGTAAATTGATGTACTCAAAGGTTGCCCAGGGCATTAACATGGACGTCCATTAGAGTAGAAATGCATCTTCAGATGTGCTCAACTTTGTTGTGCATCCATGCTATTTTAAAATATGATTAAAAGAGTTATGGTGACCTTTAGAGAAGTCCACTTTTAGTCCGTTTGAGCTATTATGAAATGATGAATACAACTTTGTGGAGATAAAGTTGTAGATTGAATTGTGCGAATGAATTAGTCTCCAGAATCAGAGCAGTTCTTAATATTATACTGGGACTCCAAATCAATACTAAAAAAGTGCGATAAAAGTTCAATTTAAAATGTACTTAGAACACTATCCTTACATTTTATAGCCGATGCTGTCGATGCAATATGGAGGAAATAACACAGCGAGTCCTCTTTCCACCTGATAAAATCAGCTTCCGGAGTAGAGAAATAAGACAGAGTTGTTGGCAGCTTATCTTATCGAACAAGAACTTGGAGGATGTTGCAACTTCGCAACCGTTGGAGAATCGAAACGCATAAAATTGGTGAATTGCTAAGGAGGCTTATATATAACTTTTCGCAGTAGGCAATAAACTGGATTCAAACCTCTAAGTGATTCAAGGTCGTGAAGGAGTCACTACACTTCGTCCAATTTAACATTTGTCTAAAGTCCAAGATAAATATGTCATGAGTCAGAGTGCGATGTAGTGATTCATGCTCTACTTACAAATTAATTTGTCATGAGTGCAGGTACGACAAAGTAAACTTCATCTGTCAACAAGCTACCAAGTGACTATGAGGAGTCAGACACAACCACTCCCTGACGAGGTACAAGGCTCTGAAAGTCTCCCCTCGACTGTTATAAAGGAAAGATTTTATTCATTGTAAACAATGGATAAACATCCCTGATAAACCAAAATTCTGAATGACTCTGCATCATGTTTCGAATAAACACGGATTCTCTTCACTACATGCGTTTTATGGAAGGGTAATGAAGGAAATAAGTTAATTCAACATTTAATTTATTTCATAAAACGTAAAAACTTCAAAGGCGAAACCTTCTCATTGAAAGGATTATCAAATACAAACATTTGATGTTGAATTTTCATTTCTCAATATCTATCAATTAAATTTGATTGGCTTGGCTTTCTCAACTCTCTTAATTACTGTCATGACTCTCCAAAGAGACGATAATTAGATTTTAAATGAATAGTTTATTTAATAACACCTGTTTAATAGAAGCTTTCAGATAGTTAGTTTTAGCTAAAAGACGTGGAACAATAAAATAATCGGAGAGTTTGGAAAAAATTTTCGCATGCGGAGGAAGAAGTTTCCATTCCAAACAAACAAGATTTTAAGTGACAGATGGAAAAAACATTTTATTTGAAGCTGATGTAGACACTGCGTTGCTAAGCAAACGAAATGTCACCCAATTCGGGCAGCACAAATTCAAATGTTATTGTGAAAGCTCAAAATTTGCTGAAAATTGAATGGATATTGTAGAACTTGCAATTTGGGATCATATTTAATCAATTTTGAGTCTGCAATTATAATAATAAAATTAATTTTTTAATTGGCAACTATTTTGTTAAAGTGGGCTCAAATAGATGCAAACCTTTGTTTAAATCAATCGTTACGTATTGACAATATACTCATCCCGATCTCATCTCCAACTAGACGCTTTTGCCGTGAAGAGTTTCCAGATCTTATATCATCATGAATACGATGCTTCTTTCTAATTTATTAATAATTTTAATACCATCCAGTGATGAATTGAAAATATTTGCCCAAATGGAATTTGGCGAGACTTTTTTTCATTAATGTTGATATTTTCAACTCGGTCACCTCTTCAAAACGGTTTGATATTGAAAGGATATTTAAAGTTTTGGTGGGAGTTAAGTTCATTAAAAAGGGGTATCCAACGAGGAGGTACATCGAAATGGAGCGGTATAAATGTTAGGGCATCATTTTATATATTGTTTGAGTTAAGGATGAGACGATTAATGCGAATTCTTATAAGTAGTATGGTTGATAATATTCTAATGTCTATTTCAATGATCTAATTTCAAGATGAGATAATTTCCAGGATTTTCAGAGCTCAGCGACCTGTTGATTTGATTCCGCGCTTCGTAGTACCACCACGACTTATGGGCACATTCCTTCAGCCAAGAGTGGAAATTGAGAAGGACAGTCGTTTTTAACTAAACAGGGTTTACACAAGGTGAATTTTTTGAAAGATAAATTCAAAAGAACCAAATCAATAATATCGATTTTTATCAGATGTTCGTATACTTGGATATTGCAGTATGCTAGTGGTAAATAAACCAGAGGCGTGAAGCGACTGGCCATTGGAAGGAGGTATGCAATTTTGGGAGGCATTCAGAACTCCTCCTCTGTAAGTTAGACAGAAAACAAATACTGCGATGACATCTGCTAATTAACTGATCTGAGCAATAAATTAGGATTAATTGAACATTAAAACTTATGTACATATTAGAAATTTCCCAATACGTGTCTCAAGACAGTCAGAATTTGTTAGAGTGTATTGAGTTACAAATACCTTTGGGGTACTCAAATGGAAGAGGCAGGAGAAGTTTTCATACCCGTTAGATGGAAGTAAGAAAATATAAGTCATAGACGATATTATTACCCTGTTATTGAAAGGCTCCAAATCCGAAATGCCTCACGGTAGGCACAAGACTCAATTACAATTTAATATCTTTTTCTGGAAGGTTTTTAATGATAACAAATTGGTACAGAAAATTTGATTAAATAAAAAACGGGTTGATTAAATTAATATCAAAAATTAATTCATTTGAGCATGGAAATTATATGAATAATATAATAAATTCTATTATTAATATAATATATTAAAATATAAAATAAATAGTTTTAGACCGAAAAAAATATCTCTTCATTCGGCACCATTGCCCTCGAAGACTGGTCTTAGAGAACGGGGGGAAATCGATCAACCGCTCTGGAACAGAGAGACACAACAGAAGTAGAATTCTGTCGAAGCAATAGAAAATAAGTAAAAATCGATGAGTAGAAACAAATTAGAGGGAGTTTCAAGAATGAAATCAGTGCAATCAGCTATCCTCTTCAGTGTGGATATTACTCAAATGTTCAAGAGGCTTCTGAACTGCTCTTTCTGCTTTCCTACCATGAAATTGAATTTTTAAGCGGCGGCATTTCTTAGGCATTTGTGCTTTTTGGACTGAGAGTTAAAATTATCACCTTTTGGTTACAAATTCGTTATACATGTTTCCATTCTTAATCCTGAACTGAATGAAAATATTTATGCCCTTCTTGTTCCGAAAACTTTTTCTTCCAATGAAAAAATCGCAAATTTTGAGGTTTTCTGTGCATTTGGAGCTTTGTTTTAAAATAGAAATCAGTTTAAAGGGCGTTCACTTGACTGAAATGCACTTTATAAGTTCCTTGATAAATTTTCAATAAGATATCTCAATGGAGAATCTTTGATGGAGACGGTAAAAGGGAAATCTCAAGCCGAAATATTTGTTATACTGCGGAACAGCAGAAACAGAGCTTTGGATCAGAGAGGGCAGTCAAAAGTAGTGCATGTTAATGAATAATTAAGAAGACAGCTTGGGAGTTATTACCTTAATAATTTAATTACGTTGCAAGAGTCATTGCAGACATTTGCGTTTTTTAAATGCCTTGGACCAATCACAAACCATTCCGTAAATAACAATTATTTTATTAAACTACTAATCATTATTTAAAAAGTAATAACTTCTCGTATGGGGGGAAATTATTGTTTAATATTCTCTTTTTATTGTAATAATAATATCATTCCATCTGAGCATGTGTATTTGAATAACGTTTTATACAACTTTACCACAGGGCTGAAAAGGAGGGAATTTTGATTATTAAAACAAAGATATACAAATAATTTTGAAATCTAATGAACACTGCATCTGGGGAAAAGTAATTTATAAAGGCGGGAAAAAAATACCTTCTCTACATTCCAACAATGAAAGGAGCATCCACACGGATTTGATCAAGCGTCAACTTGAAAAGGCCGCCACTTTGTTTATCAAAAACAAAGATACCCGGGGGATGGTATGAGCTTAGATAATTTTAAAATCGTATTATAACGCCCCTGAAATTGAAAAAAAATTTGCATTCACTTCAAAGTAATCCAAAAGTCGAACTATCCACCCAGTTCCAGACAGTCGTACCAAATAAGGGTCCGTAAATTGGGTTAAAAAACAATAGGAAAAATGAATTCTTGGCAATTTCTGAGATATTTTACAGAAGAGAGGAAGTGGAACACTTGAAGACAACCTGAAGACACTTGAATAACTGATCATGAATAAAACTTTATTTTAAATTTATTATCGGAAAGGTTTTTTATTTATTAAGATAATTAAAAGAGTTTACCATAAGAGAAGTGAACTCTGGGATCTTTACGACCGCCTATCTGCTGTGCTGAAACTTTAAACTGTGAAACATGATGGAAGAACAGCTTGCATTCTCAAGCATTGGAAGGATATGAATTGGAACTGAGAAAACGACACTCCTCGATAAAAATACCGTTCAATAAGTGATAAGTATCCTAGACAAGCACTTGCTGTAACCAAGGAAACGTATCAGGAGCGTTGAACTGTGAAAGGTGAGTCCTCCTCCAGACTCAAAAAATAATTGAATTAAGACTCTACGATACCTCGACATTGTTTATTGTACTTCTAATCCTTTCTCCCTTCTTCATTCGTTGGTCTTCTAACTATTCAATGTCATTTGCATCGCAAGGTTAAGAATGATACATTTTTTGCATTACTGTGAGTTATAACAATGTAACGGCGGAAAAATTAAAGGTCGTTAATAATTCAAGCATTTTGTGCAAATAGGGAAAATAATTGCGGCATAATTTTATTCAAAAAGTCTAAATGAAAAACTGCCTTCCTTCAACTGTAGCACAAAAAAAAAGGTAATCTAATTTAAGCGGATAAATTCAAACTCCTAATTTAATAACACAGGCTATGGTTACACAAATCTAATTTGTAAAAAATAAAAATAATAATATTTAAATTTTATTCCAAAAGTGCGAGATAACAATAGCGTTTGTTTTAATCTTAACCGACCGAGATTGAGGCAGTGACATTAAAATCGTCAACAAAATCTACTAATCATTCTTCGAAGGCAAAACTAATCTCTTTAAAAATAAAGTAAGTAAAATAATTAAACAATAAAGATCCTAAATTCAATTCAAATGAATATTTTAGTTAGCAGAACCTTCACCTCTTTGAAGTGAGCGAGGTAAACATAGATTTTGACCCGAAATTACAAACGAACATTCTTTGATTTGGAGATTGATGACATATGCTCCATCATATATCACTTCTACTATTGGTCATTTAATAAATTTTGTGTTTATTTAAAATAAGAATTGCATATTTAAATGCAAAAAGTTCTATCCTTCAAGATAAGAATATATTTTTGTTAAATTTGCTTCAGAGTAAAATTTCAATTTTGATAATATTTCTTTCTAATACAAATGAAAAAAAAATTCATTAAACAGTCATATGACTGTAAATCGAATCAATATTTTAACAAATAATTTTGAAATAGGCTCATTTATTACATGAGAAAATGAGATGACGGTCATTGGACGGAGGAAATCGGGCATTTTAATTGGTTGATGGAGTCAGTATAAAGGGCTTTATCGAAGCCATTTAAAATCAGTTTCCAATCACGGGAATTAGCATAATCAAAAGAATGTCATATTATTGGAAATATTTGAGTAGGTTACAAATTATTTTAATAAATTATTTTTATCAATTAATGGTTCAAAATTATATTTGTAATTTATATTCTAGGCGTATTTTGTGTCCTTTTGATAACTTTTGCGTCTGTAACAAGGGCCGACGAAGATGACGATGAAAAGGACTTTCATTTTCCGGTAAAATTTAATGAAATAAACAAAAGGGGCATTATGAAAATGAGGATCGGTAGAAGGGGTTACAGATATCCTTCTGAAGGTAAACCAACTTTGTAAATTTCAGCATTTCAAAGCGTTAATATTAAAAATGGATTTGATTGCACACGATATTATATTTTTTATTCGAAACATATTATATATTATTGATTAATGGGTCATAAATTTACCCTATAGGGAATTAATTATTTTTTTATTTGGTGGAATTTCACGATATTGTTATTTTTGTAAATCTATCCTTGTCGGCTTCTGAATTACCATGACAATGGAAATAAATTATTTTATGCTTATTAATAAACAGATCAGTTTTTACATAATCTGTATTTAAATATAGATGAAGAAGGATTGTTGGACAAGCGCGGGATAATGAAAATGAGAATTGGCAAACGATCATATGGAGATTCTGTCGAAGGTAGGTTATGACGATATTCGGTTGTGATTGAAATGGTTCTCTTGAAATGAGAATTTCTGCATTTAAAATATCCAATAGAAAATATTAACAAATAATTTTAGAAATTATAGCGTATTTAAATTAATATATACAATAATATTTAAACAATAAGCACATCTTGAGGTATGGGGATATTACCATATTTTTTCTGGCTACTGTGTCTCCAATAATAAAAAAATTTAAAAATATTAGAAAAGAAAGAAATATTAAAGAAAATTACAAAGAAAATTAATTTATAATTGCGTGAAATTTTTGTAAATAATAACGAAAACTTCAAGAAATTCGTGAATATTATTTTAGAAATAGCCAGCCAATAGTTCGGGCCATTAAAACAAAAAGAGGCAAATTAATTGATTTCTGAAGTGAACTTTTAATTAATTAAATTTGCGGTTGAATTCAGGTTTCTAACAAGATAATATTAATGAAAAGTTTTGCTTTTATAAAAAATATAATAAACATCGTAATTTTTAACAAATCATAAACAATATTTATTTCCTCTGCATTTAAGACTCAGTCGACGAATTATACGCACCAAATGAATACATTCCAGCCACTAATCTCAGGATTCGAAGACGTTCGGGCATCCGGAGAATGCGAATGGGCTAAGTGGAAGTTGAGAAATCACTTTTTGGCGATCAAAAAACAAATGCTTGATTTGAATGCAAGTGTGAAACATTCCTACCCGTAAAATGTGCATTAAATTTGATTGTGTATTGTAATAAAATGTCGAACGTCTCTGTTCCAACTGTCACTAAAGCTGGCCACTTTCATATATTTTTTTAATAAAATTCAAATGAAATATTAATAACATTAGGCATGCTGAACTTTTAACAATCTTTCCTCTTGACATATTTTGCCAACTTATTATGAAATCAAGCGCTTTACATAATTTATAAGCAAAAATTGTTAAAATTTTTGCTATTTTTATTACCAAATACTAAAGAAAGGAATCACTTTTATAATTTAATTAAAATCACACAAAAAAAATACTGCTTTGAAATGTAATACAACTGTAGAGGATTCAAATTCTATGATTTCCAATTTAATGGTCCATTGGACAGTTGGACACAATCAATCCGATCAATAAGAAAAACGAATTCCAAGGTCTTTCCAATTAAATGGTTCAGAAATGCATTTGAACAAATTAGCCGTGTAGTCAACCTTCCTGTTTATTTGTGCCACCGAATGTACATCTTCAGGTAATTATTTAAAATTCATCGCCGCTCAACCAAATTGAAAGAAAATGCTTTCATGAATGTGATTTCTTGAACTAAGTAAAACTGGGAAAAAATGTCAAATTACACAAAAGATGACTGTAAAGCCTCTAAGAGCGCTCTCCACAAGGTACTAGAGCTTGAAATCTACAGTTTCGGTTGTCCAATTTGTGCGCTGAATACGACCTTCAAATAATTGAACCTGTTATTATATCGTCTCTAAAACTTTTAACCATCACCTGAATGAAATTTGTAATAAGCTGCTGTCAGTGGTACGAAAGGTGAAGTATTATCTTGGTTTACAAATAGGATCCTCGTTTTCCACGCAGGAAGTCTAGTAGCCAATTTCCGGATGCTCAAGGTCATACAAAAAGCTATTTAAAAAGGGTCATTTAAAATTTGGCATTAAAAAGGAAAAAAAATATATGAATCTCATCTACAATGATCATGTAAATTTATTGTAAGCCTCCTCAATTGACCTTTTGCGAAAGTAACAGCACGAATAATTCTGATCAAATCAGTCAGGAAATGAGGTTTCATGCACAACCGGCCAAATCTCTAAATTACAAAGCTAAATTTATGTACCTGCTCTCTCGAACGGTACATCAAATGTTACTTTTATAACCACGTAAACTTATTATTTTAGAGGAAAAAAATTATAATTTTAATTAGTATAAATGATACATTTGTACCTTACAACATGTTATTTTGTGTCAACAGTAGCTGTCATTTTTGACACCTCCGATTAAGCGGTATAAATCTTTATAACTTTGATAAAATGTCAGCACGAATACAGGGCGCTCTAGGTATCTAAGGTCAACTAACCCGAGATTAATTAATGCATCTTTTATATTAAATCACATGGCGGATATCACTAGAAGTAATGAAGGGGAAAGACACTCTGTGTGATGGTGTCATAGAAGCGAAACACAGCAATTTGGAAATTGCACGATTTCTAAAAGTCGCCGGACCTTTCGTTTGCAAAGTTGGAAAGGAGCTGGTGAATGGAAAGAATGGAGATGAATTGTTCGCCACGGGAAAGTGAAAAGAGCATTGTCAACGCTCTGCTCACTCACTCAGAACACCTGAATTTGTGAGAAGAGTGTATGGCATGGCATAGCATGATGGACGAAAATCGTGGGAAGTCAAAGCGCGAAATCTTGTCAAAGACCCTCAAGCGTCTGTAGGGTCAATGAGGAATGTTGTTCATCAAGACCTTGGATAAAAATCATACGTTCTTAGGCGAGGCCATCAGTTTTATGGACTAAAACAACTCAAGAGAATCGTTTAGTGCGTGCAAAATGACTCTTGAGGTAATTGAAGCATCCGGAAGAACAGGAGTGTCTTTGGTTTTTCTCCGACGACAAAAAACTTCCACTAAGACCAAAAAGTCAAATGAAGAAATGATGGGTGCCTGGTTATGTGGGGACCTACGCCATTGAAGTTTCAACTGCTATCCATGTTCACGAAGATTCCTTCAACAGTGAGGGTTTGAGGTGTTATTAGCACTAAAGGGAGCGCACATCATGACTCTTCACTTTTTCCACAGGACCTTAGAGTTAATGCCGCTGCAAATGCCTATATCGAGACTCTCCAAATCATTGTTAAGCCCCCTTGGATAGACAGAATAGCCAATGGAAGAGAGCCCAACGTCTTCCAACAAGGTTCGGCCCAATTCCATAAAGTTCACAAAATCCAGGATTGGACAGCCGGTAATTTCATGATCATGTCACACAAACTGATAACCTGCTAACTACTCACCAGACCCAGAGGCCCCCAGAGCGCAGTATCTGTGAAAATCATACCGCAATTTAAATATTAAAAATGAACAATTAAACGCTTAGGAAGTCATCGTTGCGGGTGGTGATAAAAAGAGTAGTGTGGCTCTGCAGATGGTGTTTGCAAATTCTCAAATTCACTTCAATTAATCGCATTTAACGCAAAAGTTCCCCAGTTAATTTGTCGAAATCAGTCAAGAAGTTTTAATTACTCTTTTAATGTAAACTCCATCATTTTTAAATATTATACAACCACAAATGGAAGATCAAATGAAGTTCGACTATCTAATACACGGGAATTTTATCCCGCTCTATTTGAAATTTATTGAGCTTTCTATTGGCCCCCTACAGGTGCTCTGCACGGCTAAATTTGTAATTTTTTGTATTATTGGGGTAATATTAATCATTTCTATAATTATTCAACATTAATCCCTCTCCATGTCAATAAAACACCACTGGTTAGAGAAAATTAAATGGAATAATATGAATTATTTACAAAGAACTTCTTTAGTCTGCTTATTTCTGTACGAGTCTTGGAGGACTTTCTTCTAATTGTATTAGCAATAAAAGGAAATCTTCTGTATTGGGACACGAAAATGTATGAATTTCTTCTGATAAAATGTCTTTGTGGAAGCTAATAATTTGTTTTAATGATTTGATGCGGAAAAAATTGGTGCCCTAGCAAAGAAGTGGATCAGCGGGTTTGTTTTATGATTGAAACATGGAAAAATGGACCGAATTAACAAAAGCGACCTCATATATGTCCCTTTTTTTAAAAATGGACTTTTATTTTACTTGCTTTAAGCATATGCACTGTAATTGCTTAAGTGAATGGGTCAAAGGTCAAAAAAATACGACTGAATAATGCGTATTCCTATGAGAAAGTATGTCAGTGGCGAGAAAAATCTCCTCCAAAATTTAATTATGGGGGGGTTTTATAAAATATTCGAATAGACCAATAAGGGATGAAACGAGGCTGGGAGTAGAACAGAAGTAAATATATAAGTCGAGATAGGAAGTATTTCACTTTCTTTGAATTCCAGAAGTAGTTAGTTGTCCACTTTCTCTCAAGGCTAGGAGATTCAAACATCAGTTTTCTGAGCCTGTTCGTGTCTGTGAAATTTGGAATCGGGTGGAAGTTAGGACTAGTTGGCAGATCGGTCACGCCACTTTAGTTCGATTGTATCATTACAGTTTAATGAATGTAACATAACATTCGCGATTTCAGTCATTTCAAAATCAGTTGGATGTGCCAAATTTCAGACTGAAATGTGTTATTTCAGAACTTTTTGTATAAGGTTATAGCGTTGGTTTCAGTAAAACAAAACGGTTTCAAATTGCTACATAATAAGGAAAATAGACGCGAAGAGGATCAGTAAATAGGCAAGAAGAAATGGCCCTACTCGAAGATCATATTGTCTTTATCAAAAGAGAGCAGCATCATGAATTATTGCTCAAAAGAAAAATTCCTTTTTAAAGAAGGGAATAAGAAATTTCTCTTAGGTAGAAAATGCAATTGATAAAAGGTGTTTCGACTCCCAGATTACAATCGGTGGACAGAAGATAACAAAGCGTTTCCACTAGTTACACCCAAATCTATTCCTCTGTGCTTTGGGTAGCAGGAAATATTTAAATTCCGTCTCAGTAATTTAGGAATAGAAAATGAAAAATGCTTAAGGCACAGGTGAAACTTCCGGTCATGTCATGTGTTTTATGTCCTTTTCTTAAAAGCAAACAGATCGCGCCTTGACCAGGCAAACTCATGACTCATGTATGGAAATGGGGACTGCAGGAGCTGCTGAACGGCAATGTAGAAAGAAGGGATAAGTCTTAATGCGATGCAATTACTCATCGTCATATCCTGAAAAGGACAAACACAAGAGGCAATTTTATCCAATAGAACTTGTAGCTGACTTTTGTCAGAGACAATAGATAAAATTGATTTTTTGGGACCTTGGGATGATAAAGTTAATATCAAGTTCCTTAGAAAGAAAATAAGCATTTTTTGCACTTTTAATTCATTTAATTATGGTACTTTTATGAACATCTGCTCTCATCTTCCTGAACATCTGAACATTTTCCTACTCTTTGCCGTAATAGGATACGAATATATCAAGATGACTTGATTATCCACGAGATTATATCAGCCGGTCAATTAGCTCTGCATTTCGTGGATGTAATCTCACTCATGAACCTGGAGTACAAAGCATGAAATCTAAGTAAATTGCACCGTGACTATGTTTTCTATGAGAATTTGGGCAAATGAATGCATCCAGACTTCAAATAAAGTAAGTTTCCTGATGCAGGGGTTTCATTATTAAAGGGTCAATAATACAGAGAGGTCATGAAACTTAGTCCCCATTTATGCTAAATTGTCACCTAATATTAGATTCATTCCAGCAAAATTATATTTGATATCTATGACAGAAATTTGCAGAAGGATTGTAGACGTATTCAGCAACCTGAAATGAAATAGTTATTTAGTCTCCTTGGCAACTCACTAAAGTTATCACGATAAAACAGAAAGCGTTGGCGTTCGCCTGCAGAGGCCTCCTCAACCAATCAGCAATCACTATCCCTGCACCTTAGCTTTGTTTGCATATAAGAACCAAGCTCGTGGACGGCGACTCATAAGGAGCTCTGTTAGCCTAAAAATTTCTACTATCTCATCCCTTACGGATCAATGAACTCTCTCCACTCCAGGCCTTCTTTGTTCTCAATACTTTGGGAGCGGCCTGGCTGACTTCGGGAGCAAACTTATAATAGAGGATTCAGCTAGACGTTATCCGGACTGCTTAGAAGGATTACATAGCTGTAGCAAAAAGGCTCATTGATGTTGCATCCGCTACAAAAGGAAAGGTGGTTATTATGCCCTTCAAATCACACCAAATTAATCTCATTCAATATTCTCGTAGGGAAATCAAACACTTTATTTTATTCCAAGTTTATTAAATCCACCAACGTAAATCACTTCAGTTCAAGTACTTTCAACTGCTCTTTTTTCATGCCAAAAAGTTCTTCAGATCTTGCCGTCGCTCGACACTTTTTTTAATTCTTGAATACTCCAAAGAGGAGCGCTCTTTTGCTAATCCAGTCTTAGCGATTAGCCATAATCTTGCAGTAAATATTCTGGCGCTGCTACAACGTCGAAAGTTCATTAATAATCCCCGTAATCTCTCTGAAGAGTAATTATTTTATTGATATTTTTACTTATGTTTTTTTAAATTAATATTTTGGAAAAGATAATTTCTCCCATTCTATCTACCTCGAAAATCAACAGCTGATCATACAAGGCCAAAAAGAGGTACATCGTGTTTTGCTTGCCTTGCCAAGCGGGCACATATCAGTAGTAATGTGCGGACATTTATCTTCTCCTTAATTCAATCCAGCAACTTCTTCGATTGTCTACAATGGGTGGATTCTTTGGAAATCGTCAATAACTCTTCCAAATCGTCTCCGCTGCTTATTCTCCTTTCACTAAATGTGAAGAATTAAAAAATAAATGTGATCTCTAAAGCTGGATTTGTTCAATTTTATCATAGGGTATACTTAATTGTGTCCCCACTCCTCCATTTGAGTACTTTTCGGTTTAATGACCGCTTCCTTTACTTTATTTTTCCCCGACAATAAGAATTCCGTCAAGGAGTGCATCAACCCTGCCATTTTAATTCGCTCTTTCCCATTTTAATGAAATTTTCAAAGCTGAACACTCGCCAAGCGGTAGTTTTAGAGGTGAAACTTTTGAAATGTCTTATTTCGAATCTCCGAAAACCTTGCGGTTGAAGCAAATTAATTTGCATAAACAGATTCATTCGGCTTTGACCTATTTTCAGTGCACACCTTTATCCATGAGAGTCTGTCTCCAACTAACATGTGTCCATAAGGTAGTCTGTCTGTGACTTGTCAATAATTACCATGCACGAGCGAGGAGATGTATCTCTTTGACTTGCCCTTCTATACAACTTTGACGGCGGCGGAGTATACTTTGCCTCGTAATAAAAGAAAATCAAAAGGAAAGAAAATGGAAAAATGGAATTTAAACAACTCTCCTTTTCCCAAAATTTTGTCTGTTCTGTCAGAACAAGAATTAATGTTCTGACAATACCAATTATTGATATCAGTGTGGAAGCCACCTCGGTTGTTATACTTAATTAAGTTGTAATCGAGAATGACACGCAGAAGTCAGAATAATTTTTCAATCTTCCGAAATTCAAATTACCGGGTAAATTTTGAGTCCTTTTTCAAGGCCGGGTACTCTAGATAAGCAATCCAAAACCAGCTGAAAATCGCCATTTTCACTTTTTCTTCTTCTCATGCCTTCTATCGTCAAACTCTGTCGGTATATTTGAAGTGACCTTCATCAACATGAGGGATTTCTCAAAGAATTCCACGCCTCAAATTTTTAAGCTCCTTACCGTGAATTGCCTGTTGTGACCTCATTTTTACCTCTTCCCCATACATAGGATAACCTTGCTCCTCTTCTCTGAACGTTTTGCTCTTAGCAATTACAGTGAATCCCTCCACTTCTTTCTCTTACATACACTCAAGCAAATATGCTATCAAGCGTCAAAACTCCTTAACCTATCTCTTGTTGCCTTCTCTCTCCATCACGTGGTTTATGATTCTTCTCAATAAATCTCACTCTCCACTACCTTCTAATGGCTCGGACGGATTCTCATTAAGGATCGAGAACACTTAAACCTCTTCTCTACTTCAAAAAAAATCCTTCATATATGGATAGCAATGCAATCGCATATAAGTAGTGGGAGTTTACTGAAATCTCCTGGTCTAATCGTTTTCATATTGTGTTCTGTTCCTGGCCATAGCAGATTTGAAATTTATTTAAAGATTCATATATGAATATAATTACCTTAATTTTATCAAGGACATTAATAAGCGTGTATATACATACACAAAGAGAATATGTATAAGCAAAACTGCAGCATACAACTAGAACGTTCTGCTGAAATCTGATTGGTCTACAGTGTTAAGCTAATAGAAGTGGGGATTATTAGACTGCTACCCCAGGGGTATTAGGTAACGAGTCTCATTGTTGATTGCCGATCTGTGTGGTCGCAAATGACATGAGCTGAATCACCAATAGGTCTGATTACCCCGAGTCTAAAAATTGGGAAGAAGGAGTTGCGTAGGTGATTGAGATACAGCAAAGAAGAGATTCAATAAAATCCTAAATCACCCAAGTCAATCTTAAGTCTTAATAACATCAAAGATTAGGGCAAAATTCTCCGAAATTATCAAATGAGGAAACGATTGCTTAAAGGCTTGATTCCTCATAAGTTGTTATTTTTTAAAAACAGTGTTGGTAGATTCAGCTAGTTAACGTCATCTTTAGGAGAGAAAAACTACTCACTCTTGAAGAGAGAAATTCTAGATCATGATATTGGCTCTTTTAATCAATAAGGGGTGTAAAGTATGTACTGATTAAGAAATTTACCATTGCCGTCCACACCGTTGAATTTGCATCTCCAGACCTGAGAGATATTTCTCTGACAACTTCTTACTTAACACCGCGGGTTTTGTTTTGGACAGCACAAACTTACCTGAACTGTTAAATTAGACTTTGAAAATGTAAGGTGTCGGTCAGTTGCCAACTAGTACAATTATCCTGATTTATCGAATGAAGTGCTGCAGATAACTCTATTGCGAGCTTGTGGAGCTCGCCTGCAGAGGCCTCCTCAGCCAATCAGCAGTCACTGTCCCTACAGCTTAGCGTTATTTGTGTTTAAGGACCGCGCTCGTGGACAGCGACTCATAAGGAGCTCTGTTCGCTTAAAGTTCTTTCTATCTCATCGCTTACGGATCAATAAGCGACCCTCTCTATTCAACATCTTTCTTGTCCTCGCAACTTTGGAAACAGCCCAGCTAACTTCGGGAGCAAATTTATGAATGAGGACTCTGCTAGACGCCATTCGGAGTCCTTAGGAGGATTAGCTTAATTGTGTAACATCCGCTACAAGCTCAAAAAAGCATGAACGCAATTTTTTAAATCAAGAACCCATTTACTTTCATAAGTACAAGTAGGAAGTTCAAAACTCTTATTTCCCGAGCTATTGCATATTCGTAATACCCAGAACTTATGGACCACAGTTTAATAGCAGGGATACTACCTCGATGACAATGACTTTGGCGTATTTTAGCGCACAAAGAAATTGAGAAGTACTGACATCAGTAGACTTAATGTGGTGAGAAATCCGAAAGAACCTATTTAATAAACATGTCTAAGTTCAAATCAGACGAAAATTGCCGCGAAACTTGAAAATCTCGATTTGGAAATGGAACGACTTGCTAGTAGCAGAAGAACTAGTTTAGTAGAAACACGCATGGAAGAGGGAAGAGGTTTAATAGGATTTTACTGAAGAAAATGTGATCGCTGCTCACAGAGGACCAACAATCTGCCGAGATCAATCGTCAGTCAAGATGACATCGGCAGACACTGGAATTGGATTTAATTAGCACATATCCCAAGAGAACCTTCCAACTGACTATATATATTTTAGTGAATAATCAGGAGGTGGACATATTTCGAGGAATCTCATGGAATTGCGTTCATATTTGAGATACTCAAGAATTTCCACTTTAGATAAAATATCCTATTAGTATTTTCAATATGGATTGAGCCCAGAATAATTAACCCACACTATTAATTGATTATAATTAACAAACGCGCATTGTGCCACCATCATCTTGATTAACACCGAGCTGTAGCATCCGTGCAAAGGGCATGACAACTGGCTGATGCCTCGTCGACATCTCTTTCAACAATGGAGGTCACGAATATGATGAATGCTTGCCATTTCACCATTAAAATGAGTATAAAGTGCATAGAAGGATAAGGTGGTGACCTTTTTAAGGGTTCACATATTTACAAATGAGTTAGAGACACACTTACAATTGATCATTGGTTAATTGTATTTAAAGGAGACGCTTTCTGACATTCAATTTGAGAAGAGAAATAAAATTTCTCTCCAATATTGATAACAAACACACATTCTGCCACTACTGTCTTAATCACTACTAAAGATGGAAACTGCAGTGTTCCAGACCCATAAAAATGTCCTTGTTTTAATTCCACTTAATTCTCCTCTTCATCTGATTAAGATTGTTTATGATAATTTCATTAATATATATGCGCAGTTACATAATTTTGTTGCCTCTCTTTCAAATATGAAATCGACATAAAAGGAAATGCGAACTCAAGCTCTTTCTCCTATGAGTCACGATTGAGGTAACTAGAGAACATTGTCGTGGCTCTTTGTGTTCACGAATCCCATTTACCTTTCACCACATGTTGAGATTTGTGTATTTTTCAGAAATGTCGACTATTTTTATCACATTTGCAAATGGGAAAGTTTTGCCATTCTACAAATTTTCCATTCCAGAGAAAGCATCTCTTTTCTCTCGCTTTAATTGACGTTGATTAGTGCACGTCATGAACTCTGAGCCAAAGCCAAGGCGAAATTAATCGTTGATTTGCAGTAAAATTGTCATCAATTGCAGATGTTTGTGGAAATTTATGACATGTTCAACATTACTCAAATCATACTACATTTGATAAGGTTGTAATGGACGAAATTTGATAATATAAACAGCATACAGCCGTAATCTAAAGGCCAGAGTCGACTCTTCGAAGCTCACAAACTCCCACCCGATCCACCTCCCTAACACCTACTTGACCGCCCTACAATTTTTTATGCAATTTCAGGATGAAAAGTTATTTGTGAAACAACTTTCAAATTTTAATTCATATTTTCAAAGTCGTATCTAAAAGTCAGTACTATTAGACGACAGCTATGTGAATGAATTTCTGGAGATAAATTCAATCGCACAGATTTTGACAAACTTCTGATTTAGAGGCATTTCTCTCCCGCATTACAATTCCTCCTCCTCTCGACCAACACGCAATAAATACGGGAGGAGATTAAAAGGAGATGTTGCCTGGCCTTATTAATAATAGATGCAAAGTCAAATAACATGATCATAGTAGCGAAGAATATAAAATTATCACCATGGAATCCGAGAATATAGTGAATTGCCTCTGGATTACGAAATAGAGTATAGGGCTACCGCCATTGGAAGCGTTTCAAGCTAAAACACTTCATTTGAAAAATTTTGACAATAGAGTGAGAGTTAAAGGTCGGCAGGACGGAGTTGGAAGTGAGCTTGAAGCTCGTGAATGATACAAACTTTTCTTTTAAGTTTGACTGACGGGTGACAGCTTTTAAGAGGTAGATATCCTCATTGTAAGTAGATTCTATAAATAGGCATAAATGTGTCAGTTCTACACCAACAATGGCTTTTTAATTTTCAAATTGAAAACGACACCACAACTCAACCCCTTGGACTTGGTTAATTCAAACTTTTCCATTTCCATAGCAATCAAATAAAACTGAGTGGGAGTTGGAAATGTGGGATTCTGATAACCCAGTTGACGCCTTTAAACCTGAGCCTTAAATGAATCAAACATCGGTAAATGCTTGAGTGGAGAAGAATTTAAAGACAGAATGGCGCCAATCGCAACCGGATTTGCAGACAAATCGTTGGCTTCAGGACCTAAATTTTCAATTTTTGCAATCCGCTCCCCTGTATTCAGTATATGCTGTATTGAAAGCTACGTAGCCAATGTCTAACTTGTACCATTGATAAGGTCGTTACATTCAACCCCAAGGATTTGCCAAGGTTAGTAGCAGGCACCTTTGCCTTGAAATGAGTCTTAGATTAGTTTCAAATTAACTTGTAATATAAGGGCAGAGGCAGGGATGGAATCCCCCACTCCATTATCATTCGATATATAATTTAACGGCCGATTGGAATCAAATTAAAATTTGAAATGAGCATCACCGCAGTACGTGTTTAATCTATGTTGGAATTAACAGCCCAGTGTGCAATACACTGAGAATGGATGACTGAGATTTGGAGTTCTTTGTTAGTCTGATGAATTTAAAATAGAAGGTCACCATCTGATCATTAGGTCAGATGTCAGATGCGCTTTCAGGTTGACAAGAGTTCAACAGGTGAACATAGATACACACAGAAATTCACTTAACAATATGGTTTCAATTACTCCAATTTAGGACAGTAATTATTAATTGGAGAAATTTTGTTTTCTCAACTTGATGGAATTGTAAGTTTTATAGTTTGAATCTTTGAGCCAATTTTCAATAACTCTATTTGAACAAAGCAATAAATTATTAAGAAAACCATAAAAACAAGACTTAAATGGATAGTGTTATGTCCTTATAAGCCTCCGAAATAGCCACAATTCCCCGAAGTGGATAATAACACGGGATAAAGCAAACTTTCTCTGTTTACTCTAAATTATGGTCACCAAGGACCCTTTATTTTAGTGCATTCTAAAAATTATTTAATCTTGCAAATAATTAATAATAAAACTACTTAACATGCTAAATTGGTGTTTTAATTTCCTTTTTGAAATAAAAAATTTTCATTTTTATTGAACTCCTTCCGGCGAAAGTTTTGCATTATAACTTGTGAATGTTGGATCCGTCTGGAATGTTTCAAACAAAGGCTATGTTGATCGATGGGTTGGATTTCTGGGATTCCCCTTTTTCCACCATACAAGATGCTATCCAGAGGACCCAGTTCCAGTTTTAATGATTTTGCCAGTACCGAGGACGGAGATGATTTCGATTATGCACTCAGGTGTGGCCATTGGCATCCACTTCATACAGCACGCTACCTCGCTGAGTTCTGATGATATCTTCTGCCTATGTACCATTGTGCCCATGATGAGCACGTAACTGCTGTGCTAGCTATAGGTGTTTACATTGCGTTTGAAGATGAACTATGGAAGACTGAGTCTCTGGGAAGTAAAGTATTGTGGAACTTTCTGGGTTTCCACACCATTAAAGTTGTGATGGTCATTTAACTTTGGATACGACGTCGTTCAGTACATTAAAAAGAAAGTATCGAGAATCTCTTCTGTTGCTCCTCTCTCCCACGTGGCTTCTGAAGTGCCCTATTTTAAGAGTCAACGAATCGCTCTTCTTGACTATTTAATTAAGGATATTTAAGTCCTGTATGAGTCTTGAAGGAGGACCGAAGAGAACTGGTGCTATTATCGATTATAATGGTGTCTGGTAGGCCATGAGTAGAAAATATATTTCGAAGAATACCAATCAACATGGTTGTTATGGTGGACTTTAATGAAATAACTTCGAGCCCCTCTGATTGCGAATCCACCACGAGATATAAGAGAGCATTGAGAAGTCCAGCATAATCCGATTGTACGCTGGACCGTAGAACTGCAGTTTTGGGCTAGGGACTAGGTTTCTAGTGTGCAGGAAGCATAACCACTTCCTGGCATTCAGAATATTTTTGGAAAGCTGCTTCTGTACCCTCCTCCATTCTCGGCCAGAATGCAAATGTTCATGCAATAGATTTCATGCGGCTAAACCGGATGACTTCTACACCACTGTTGTAATACAGCTCGCTTGAGTGCCGAAACAATGACGACACGATCTCCAAATATTAAGCGTGAAACAGCCACAGACACATTATCACAGATTATATTATTAATAAAGTTGTAGGAGATCACCCTTTTGGGTTGATTCCGACCGTATTGCGCAAACATATTTCATGGCCTTTTACAGCACTGAATCTTCACCTGTTGCATCTTGTATATCACTTGCAGTCATTGAAAGTTTGCGTGCAGCATCAAAAAAGAGGCAGTGCGTATTTTCTTTCATTATCAGATTTGAATGAAGGCTTCCACGTCAGGATATTTCCGGTTGTGGATGCAACGAACATTTTGTACGAAAGTAATTGTATTCCGATATCCTGTATCGAAATCATAGTCAAGAAGGATGGTCGACTAACGCTGAATTCACCTTGCGGTGTTAACTGGAATGCCTCTTGGGATCCAAAGATAGAGAGGAGTGATTTATGATCCATTAAGAATGTAAAGTGCCGACCCTGGAGGAATTTATGGTACTTTTAACGGCGAAAATTATAGCCAATCTGCTGTAGTATGAGTTTGAGGAGCATGGCCAACGTCTTTTTCTAGACCATCAAGAATGATATAAGACAAAATATCACCAACGCCATGATTTAATGCATCTGTAGGCATTACCACTGGTAGATCCGGGTTGTAATGAGGGAGCAGTACATCAGAAGTGGGCGTGTCCTTTAGCTTTGTGAAATCTTCCACCTCCATTTACCACCTTTTCTCAGCTACTCATTAAGAGAAGCCGAATATAATTGGCAGAAATGTACTATGGCCGATGGTGAAACGTAAGAAACGTAACGTGATAGTGTCTATGGGCCGCGGCATGTCTGTTATTTTCCGAAGTTTTTCATCAAAGATACATCCTAGGTATTTAATAGAAGGCACAAAATATATATTCATTTCTTAGTTCGAAAGCTGGAGCCACACTGCTGAATACGCTAAAGAAATGCGATGACACGTTTTGAGGTTCCTGGTGAGAGCAGCCCACAACAATTATGTCATCTAGGTATACAGCAGTACCAAAGAGGTCCGTTAAATTGGTATTCATCAGTTGTAGAAAAATATCAGGTGCTGTCTTGACACAGAGTGGAAGTCAGATGTGTATTGATAGTCAGCACGACTCTGAGGTACATTCGATATGCACGAATAGATATCTGCTAAATCAAACCTCGCGAAGATTTACCACCATTCAGTATTGAAAAGATGTCTTCAGGAACCGGTAACGGGCAAAAATTGGGCTGCAATGGAGTAGAATAATCGGTGCACAATCGAATAGTTTCAATTGCTTTCCGAATAATAATTAATGGTGTAGCCTCTTTTAAATAAGAATCCAACTTTGTTCCATGCGATTAATCTCTTCATCCACCATAGGCAAGGCTGCTAGTGGAACTTGCCAGTTAAGGGAATAGAAGGAAGAAGTAATATTGCCCCTCTAGACCTCATACATTGTTCACAGAGATCAAATTTCCAAAACTTTTTACTGCTACAACCACATTTCAACAAAACTAAAGCTCATTTTTCATCTTAAGCGATCGACATTGGTGGATGATATATTCAAGCAACCTGGAAAAATTAGTTTTGTTAAACCTGTTTCTCTGACAAATGGAGCAGTGTTGAAAGTGGTTACACAAAATATGAGAGAGGCTGCACTTTACCATCATCAGGATCTCATGTACTCTCAAACTAAGGCCCCGTGGTCTCCCATCGATCTCAGTTCTGCTGGATCTATCTAAGGAACATCTATCTTATCCTGGTGGATTCATATTCAAAGCGGCTTGTGATTATATTCGTTAAGTCTGCCACAACCGGTATTCTAATTAAAAGTCCCCGTCAAATATTCGCCTATCAGGGCATACTAGAAGTTACTGCGCCCAAAAATGTCACCCAGTTCACATCCACTTGATTTGAGGCCTTTTTCGTAGTCTAGATATCTCTCTTTATGCTCTCTGATTAATCTCAATGGTCTGGATGAGCGAATTGATGATACTAGGGGAAGAGCCAATGAAAGAGTTAAGATATTGTTAAGGTATTCGTCAATGCCTCATGTTGGTGCAAATATCTGGGTGCACAAAAACAACCATCCTGATTCTCAGTACGTAATCGTATTTTCTAGCCAAAAACGGCAACAACGGAGATTTATCTCCCCCGTGACATCCGGAGACTCCAGAGACCCAGCGCAATCATAAATCCCATCATTACTTCGGAGGTTTAAGAAGACTTCGAACCAGATTTAAGGCGGATTCAACCCCCAAAGCATGGATGAATAATTTATTATTAATCACTCATAAAATTTGCATATTTGGGTTAAAATGTGTCAAATCGCAGGGTAGTTTCCTCGTATAATTTTGCAGTAAACCCTATCAATAGGCCAATAACGTATTACTTCCGAGTTTTGAAATTTATGGCTATTTTGAGGTTAGAGAGGTTACAACAGATAGAAACGGTAAATGTGGAATATACATGGAAATCTTCCTACTTTTGGATCGTTAGTTTTATCGCACCAGCAATTAATTGGCAGGTAAATTCGGCTTCAGTGGATTTTTAATTAGACACTTCCAGTAACTAGGACTGGCTACAATCAAGACCAAATTACCCTTTCAAGAACCTGTAATTAGGATTGATTCACCTTCCCAACCCCCCCCCCCTCCCTTTATACCTCATATTTAATAAATAGAAGAAGTGTCTGCCAGCGATGTATAAATTCATTCTTGCACTACTGTTGCCGTTCTAAAAATAACTGCCATTCTCCTAAGGGTTCAATGAGACAAACTCGAGACTTTTGAAAGGGAACAACAAAGAGGCTGATTCAGTATTGTTAAAAACAGGGCTTTATTTCCCTTTTTAGGCAAAAAATTCTAGAAACAATCGTCAGGAAAACTTTAAAGTAATTAGAAAAGTTAATGCATCAGACCACCATGGATGTCCCATATGTTTTAATAAATGATCTAATGAAATTAATGCATGAGTGAACGGCACAGCAATACTCCCTGAAATTCAAAATTTCATATTATGACATGGACGCCTCTGCGTCCAATCTCCTGATGATCAAAAAGCACTCCTTGTTGTCCAGCTTGGATAATTCTTTTTACAACTAGTACAGTAGTAACATTTCTATAAATCTACAGGCGTGCAAGTTTGTTTAATGGGAGTCTCCATTTCAAAATCAAATAGTTAAGATGTAACCAGATCTCCTCGTAGTGTGACCTTAATTTGAACATCGGGTTGGAATGAAGCACTTCTCTGCTGGTTCCTCAGGCGACCAGGTGAGTATTGCGTGACGATCCTTGATGGTTTTCGTAGCATTTTGTGAATACTTTCTATCCATAAAAAGAACCGATATCCAAACTTGCCTCTTGAACCTTACACCTTCTGAAAGTATTTACAGGGGGTTACCTATTTGTCCACTCTGTAAATATTATTCTTATGGTCGATAAATAGATTAATATTACTTGTTTACATGAATAGTATTCTTAGTATTAGTACAAAAAGCATAACTTTTAATAGTGGAAGACAAGTAACAGAAAGTCCAACGAATAATAAGGGAGGGGGGACCAAAAATACTGAGAGCAGCAGCAAGTTGTCAAAGGATTTTGGACTCGGATTGTACAATATCTACTAGATGGACAATTTACGTTTCAAAATTCACAATTCACTATTCGTTCCTTTTATTGAAGCAAATTCTTGTCAACAATGAGACAAAATCGATACGATAGCCGAATACCAATGACAAGAGAGAATTAGCTGTCTGGACGGGAATTGGCTGGTTTCAATTAATGCAACAGAAACTAAATGAAATACACAAATATTCAGGACGTCAAGTATCCATGTTGAGCACGCCTATTTGGGACTTTGGACATTCGGAGAAACCACGGAAGAGGAAATCGAACTTCATTCTGCAGTTTGAGCTTTATAGCTGTCCCTCCAGTGCGAATTAACACACATCAGCTTTTCACTCTAACTTTGCGTTCTTGTTATATTTTTCAATTATGTTTTATTTCTTTTAAATAAATACTGATATTTGCCAACGATGAATGAAAATGAGGGCTAAAAATTACAACAGAATTATCACAGCCGAAATTAAATTGGCGAGATTTTTGCCGCCTAATTTTGACCTTGGAGGATCGAGTAGAAAAACAAATGGTTTTTTCTCCAGATATTAACTTAAAATTACGAGGAACTGTCGAGTTACTTCGCTCCAGGCTACACGAAAGATAAATTTGCACTTCAAAGATTTTATATCTTTATAAAATACGTTTCTCTGAATTCGAGCATATTTCCGAAACAATTAAAAATTCGATCTAAAAAGCTCTCAGATCGGAGAACTGCTCTTATACGACGTTACTAAGTTTGAGAAATGCAGAGATCGGTGGGAAAAATATCTATCCACATGGGAATCGTGATTTATTATTCAACAGCATTTTGGATTCATGCCATCTTCCTGAAGCGTGTAGAGATATTCAGGCTGCGATCAAGCCCCAAAGTACGCTGCGGGAGATCGCTTTTATTCTAATAAAAATTACGTATTTCTCGGAGTTCAATGAAAATCGCCAGACATGCCCGCCATAGCTCAATTATCAATTAATCCTAGAAGCGAGGAAGGGTCTCTTAAACTGATACTACGTAATTAACCTCCCTCAATTCCCAAACCAACTGTAATAAAATAACCTTGATATTTAATTAAAATTTTACCTGGATCCTTGAAAAATTTAACGAATTTTAATTGGTTGCTTTGACCAATGATTTATCTCCATGACATTGCAACTGGAAAATTATTTCCAGCTTTTACCTACCATTTTAATTATTGAAATTTTCAATAATTAAATTCATAATGTGAGTGGTCTAAAGTGTGAACTTTAAAATTGTGCACAAGTAGACTGCTCATAACTTTAAAAATAGCGGTCTAATTGAATTCTGTCTTATTTTACTTTCATTTCCTAATCGCACCCTTATTAAGAAGGAAAAAAACCTTAACATCATTCTAACTTAAATATCATTGACTAAGTTGTTAACGCTAGATTATCTGTTGTTCACCAGTGAAGGAATGTGAAATCCTCTGGGCTCCTCATTTAGGTGTGTCAATAAAGTAGGTTTAATTAAATTTCGAGATTAATCTTTTTTAATACGAGGTCCTTTAATTGTTATCACCCATTTTTTAACACGTCTTTTCCGATGGTCAGTTGTAATATTAGTAGAAGACAATATTTTCACTATAATACCCCCCCCCTCCCCTATTCTGTCTGAAATGACACGAAATCATATTCCATCCCCGTCATAGATCATACTATCCACACTATCACTGTTTCCACGGTGGTATTAGAGAGGAGGCAAGGTATTAGAACTCGGCAGGAGTCAACCCGGAATCTATCCCTTTTAAATTGAACTATCTCAATCTTTAATGAGAAAAGAGATGATTTCGGTTCTGAAACTTATGCATAATTCAACATTATAACACCGCTTTATTCTTCCTGACTTGGTTCTTTAGGAGCGTTGTGCTCCAAGTAAAGGTTAGATTCGAATGCGAATGCCTTGTAGTTGAACAAGATATTGGGTTTTTCTAAAACTTTTGACAATAGTCGATAAAGTTTGAAAGTAATGATTGAAGACGCACCCCTTGTGACCACCTGCTGGTGCATCTACATAGCCTTGGATGCACCCTATTATCATAGTCATAGTGATCAACTGTCGAGATCTACAAATGGCCTCGGACCCTCTGCTGTCATACTCATTACTCATTGTGGACCCACAGCCGATTTTGGACGCTGTCTAAATAAGGTATACATACCCCCTTTTGTAAATATACATAGCATAGGTTGTCTCCACTCTCCCTCCCTTGGCCTCTGGCCACCTGCTCACCATAATATTGCCTTCTCTCTACCTTATAATGTGATGCGGATCGAAAGATGTTAGAAGAGTGATGGTTCAGCTAGTGTCTGTAAATGCACTTCCCATTAACATTGATACAGCAGTGGGGGATAAGATCTTGCCCTCGGGTATCCTTCCGTAGGCAAAAAGAAAACTTACTTTGCCGTTAATTAAAATCGATTTCAGTAGAATTTTATTTACACTCTTGTATTTATAAACATTTTATTTAAATTCATTGTAAAAATTATATCAAAATTTTTTCCTCTTGGAAGGGTAGATAAATTCTCGAACAAAATATGGAGACAATAGACCTAATCATTTTGAAATGAAATGATTGAAAACGTTAGATTTTCTTAAAGCTACTGCTTCACCGTTTTTCGCTAATATGCAGAAATAAAATGCAACTTTAAAAAAGTTGCAAACCGAATCAAACAAAAATCATAATACCTACTTATAATTTTATTAGTAGACTTAGTTGCTAAAATGTGCAAATTGGGTACCTTTGAGTAATAAAGTCTTATTGGCTGAAATATGGATACATGAGTGACAACTTGTTATCACCAATTCCACTACAAATCCTTATTTTTATATATTTACATTTATACTAATATAAAGTCTATTGTTTTCTAATATAATGGTAAAAAATTCCAAATAGAAGTAATTCGTTTGATCAGACACTTTTAAATTATTTAAACAGATTGCCATTCCCTCTGTATCAGTAGATATCACTCAGGAAATCGGGGACTCTTTGACACATTCTTTTTACTGGATTTGTCCCAACTTTGAAACGCTTTTAAAATCCCAAGAAAATGAAGAAGTGATGATGGTTCGGGGAGAGTTATTTTATTTTCACACATTTCTAACATGAGAATATATTGAAATTTGCTTTATTAAAATATTAACTTGTTAGACAACAAATTGTTTGAGTCATTATTGCACAGAGGGGCGAATGCTCACAGAGTCACCAGTTTGTTGCAGTTAGTGGATCAGAACCAGGTCGTGGAAGTTAAGACTGGAGGCTAGCAGACATTAAACAGCAATTCCAAAAAATAGAACATGAGGAGGTGTAGGCTATGGTGTACTGAATGTGAGCGTACGAGCAGATAAATGACAAGCGTGCGGGTTTATAAAGGGGGCTTTAGATGGTTTCATTTGGAAGGAGTGGAAATAAAAAGACAGTGTGCTGAAGGGATTCATCCTTCAGTACTTTTGAATGAAACGGGACAGTAATAGACAAAGGGGGAATCGATAAGCTCGCCTAGGCCAGACAAATAGGGATCTGAGTCATAGAGACTAAAGGCATCACTGCGGTTCCGTGGACGAAAGACCGAAGTATTGTCATGGAGAATGTGATTGAGGAATAATCTTGGAAATCGCATGGGAAGTCGTACTTCAAACTAAAAAACAGGGAGGAAGGTAAATTATGAAGATGCCTTGATTGAAAGTGGGGATATCTTTGGTCCTAGAGTTGCAATTTGCCCCTCTTCGTACTACGTAAATAAGGGAAGTTTGGTCAACTATACTATCACAATTACTTCCATTCTTCAATACAGCAACAGTACAAACAAAGAGAGGTGCAACAAGCAGTGTTATTGGCAAAAGACATTGAAGGGAAAGGAAAGAGTAACCGCGTGGAATGAAGCGTCCTATAGAACAGTGACTGCGGAAGAATTGAAACAAATAATGCTTGATTAGTATGATGTAGCCCATTACATGGAAGATTTAAGAAACTGTCTTACGGTGACATTTGCGGTGACGGTAAATTTTAATGGATCTCCGCTTGGAAACTTAAATATGAGGATTTTGTTTTTGAACAATACTTAGCTCCGTGATATCCTCGAGATCAATTTCAACAATTTGGAAGGCGATAAGTTGAAAGGAATCTTTTTTGGAAATGCCCAAGGTTAAAAAAGAAATGAGCTCCCAAAAAAAGGTAAAACATTATATTTACATGCAACTGAGCGCACGTCTGTCAAAATGGGAAATGAATTGGAGGTAATTCCAGCAAATTTGAAAGATCCCATGATGAATAAAATTGAGAATTGCTTTTTTGATTACTTTTTTACTTTTCTCTCCATGGCAATACAAACAATTTGAACAAGTTCCAATCATGGGAGAAGGGGACTACGAATGGGTGCAAAAAGGCATGAAATAGAATTGAGAATACAAGGAGAGGATGTCAAGGAAGCTTCAAGGGTCCCACTTTACATGAATTCTAGAATTTATTCCATCTTCTTTCAGGGCGTGCAGTTTAACGTCTCGACGTTTATGATTAATGCCTGGACTTCATGAATCGTAGGTGATGTAATATTTAGGACTGGATGAGAGTTCGTGCCACCTGAATTTATTTATTTATTTCTTAATGGTGCGTCTTTTGGTTAAACACTTCCTTAATACATCTGCGATGCTGAAAAAGATATTATGTCACTTTTTATTGGGCTTTTCCAAATTCTAGACCTGAAATAAGGACTCTATTCAGTACTTTTCAGTAAAATGAGCGATGGAGTTTAGAATTTCATCTTAAAATTTCGGCGTGTACATTGTATTTGCTTCATACAGGTAGAGTGTATGGGTGTACGCATTTCCACCTAGACTCCTCTGCTATTACAAATATAGATAGGCATACTGAGCCTCTGTCTTTTAAATACTCTGTGTGCTCATAGACAATCGACAAAGTCAGAGGTACATATGCATGTTGACTGTGACTGCAAATGTCCATCACACAATCGACAGAGGAAATACCAAAAGGGTGACATCGTCAACCGAAATCAGATTGGCACATCAAATTCTTGGGTGAAAAGTGACAAGCAACCAAGCACATTCAATTTGTTTTTGAGCAGTAAAATTCACCTTAACGGAAAAAGCCTTCGACGAGGACGCCAAGTGTTTAATCGAACTCAAATCCTGAGTTTTATGCAAATTAGGACGAAAATGATGCAAAGAGCAATGTCAAAGTGTCAAAAAGTCCTGCTTCATTTAATTCTTGAACTCGGATTGTACAAAATCGGAACTTCCAATCGTTCCCCTGGATTGCAGCAAATGCTCCTCTACGGTATCATCTTCATCAAGAAGGAGCGGTCCTGTTAAGAATCCAAGATATTCTTAAATGATATACGGCAGGTTTTAGTTTTAGTATAACAGATGTGATAGCTAAAAATTTTAATTGTAAATAAAGCAATTATAAGAAGTGAATAAATAATGAAAAGTGACAATAATAAATGCAAAAATAATGCAATTTTAAATTACTTTTACTATTTAAATTAGGTTGATGTGATTAATCTCATTTTCTAAGCGCTTAAAGGCAAATTAAATTTTACAGGTATCCAAATGAAGTAGATCATAAATAATATCGGATCGGTGCGTCAATAATCGATTTATTAAAAGTGAATTTTATTGGGTCACCACGTTTGGGCTGCAGCGGATGCTACACCTAAGTAATCCTCCTAAGCAGTCCGAATAGCCTCTACCAGAGTCCTCCATCATCAATTCACTCCCATATTAGCTAAGCTCTGCCCAGAGTGGTAGGAACCAGGAAGATGCTGAGTGGAGAGGGTCTATTGACCGCTTCGTTGCCTTTTTTGTACGACTAAAAGCTTAGTCATTAAATACAAAACCGCGTCAGGCTGCAGGGATCTTGATTGCTAATCGGTTGAGGAGGTCTCTGCACACACGACCGCACTTGTTCTCTACACAGCCGGTTACATACCGCACTTCTCAGAAAGTTCTTGTTCACGGGATTCAATCAGCTTTGTTAGCGTTGTGATCCCCATAGACTGTAAATGTGTTATGTAAATCAAGTTGATGAGCGTCACTATAGTGACGTTTAATAAATACTTCATTGGGTACCAATCAATAGAAATTGAGATTTGAGTGACATAGAAGACTCCAATTATCTTTAAAGTCAATCATATTTCAAAAGTCATTACTTTTACGATTAATCGCGGTGTATGTGCCCCTAAAATGGCTACTTTCAATTCATTTTTTAGATCCATAATTTTAAAAACGCTATATTTGAAGATCTATGAAGCTCAAGAAATCTTCCGATTAGATAGTTCCCATCCAGTAATTTTCTTGAATTGTATTCTGAGGATTTTTATTTGAATGACCTTGAATCCTTACTCACAAATAAATCAGAGGAACTGAATTGAGCAAGGCGTCAATAGAAATATAGGGCTGTCGAAGGAAATAACTGAAGAGGATTTTAAAACCGCAATTATTAATAACTCCGTGGTTGAGCTATTCTGAGCTTGCTGCGATTCATCCGTTGGCATTCTCAGTTGTGGTGATTTGTAAATTGAAGACTGTGAGAAGCAAATTATTCCGCAGAGTCGATTCGGTCTCTTTCAATCGTCCCTTTTCAGCTGACTTAGAGGAACTCCATTAGAATAATTCTCCCGACTTTAAAATCAGACTGTTCCTCCAAATTTAAAAATATCCCCTGCAATAATGTGTAGCTATTACTTTAATATGTTTTCAAAATGTCATATGTCTATTTGGAGCAATGAAAAGATGATTATAAAATTTGAATTGCAATTTTCTTCAAAAAATATTTACTTTTTATTTATTTTATGCCATACCATGTTATCTTAGTTACACAATCTTCGATAGACTTTTTAAAGTAGCTAAGTTCAGCAAATTTCAAGTTTGATTTGACGGAAGGAATTATACAGAAGTAATATTCAATGCTATAACAATTTGTAACAGGGATCTCAATAACTGTTAGGCTACTGAATTACATTTACTCCAAAGTCTACGCCTCGGCAGTCGCTGAGGAAGATTTTTCGATAGAACCTTTGATGCCGGTCCTTTAATTTGCTTTTTTTCCCTGCGGTATGGACTAAGCATCAACGTAGGGGTGCGTTCTGAACAGTTCTATGCTTTCGATCCTCTTCATAACGACAGAAAGTGGAAGATAATCCGCATAGCACTGGCGCAGAAAATTTAAAGCATGATAAACTTGTTGCAGTTAAGATAACAGCCAACGGTTTGCCGTTAACAAATAACGATAGCAATAACAGTCACCAATTCGTTGCTGTTTAAGTAAGAGTGAACAAAAATCGTGGAGCAGAACACCAAGAGTTGAGTAGACCAAAAATGTATTCAAGGAAGCCACAACGAGGTTGAAACGAGTAACAGAGAGAGGGAGAGAAAGAGAGAGAGAGCAGCGTGCTGGGGAAGAGAGGAGATGAACAGGACGTGTAGGAGTCCGCACTGACCAGTGTGTGTTGTCTGGAAAAACAAGAGTAGCTTTATATGAGTCACTTGGGTAAGGTCACGCCAGAGCATGAGCGCAGATGTGCTTTTTATGTGAAGCGAGGCGGTTATAGAAAAGAGGGGAAATCGATGGACGCGTTTAGACATGTCAGACAGACAGGGGTTATGCGTCATAGGGACATAAATGAGGTCACTCCAACTTCGTGGGCGTATTGTCGAGGTATTGTTGTGGAGAATGTGAATAAAACGTAATTCTGGAAATGCATAGAGAGTTATTGTTAGAAGAAATGATAATTATTTTCCCCCGCTCCCAATATTTCTTCTATGAACAAAAATGTATTTTCTTTCTTTATTTCCCCACCGATACACTTGACAATTGATAATCACTTTGATTTGTTTAAACCGATACCGATTGAGAGGGAATTTCGTTAATGCACGCGTGTTGACTATAACGTGCCTTCTTATCTGCTCTGCCGTGGGTTATTAGCTTCTGTGTTAAGTTGCTATATTACCGAGTTTTCTAGATTGTTGGCTCTGCTAGATTACTACCAGAACTCCTAGTTGGTTACGTTATAGCAGTTATCCTTCAACCTCTTTTCATCTTTGTCCAATAATCCATTTCATGAAGGACATTCAAGCTAGTATCTGTCAATCATCCACATGATTTTTCTCCCAAATTGTACAAACCAGATTTTACAGCGAAGTCAATAAACGTCTCATTAGTTATTAAAACTAACCGCTAAATTTAATTATGAAATTTTAATAAATCTCCCAATGTGGCGGAATAAAAAATGGAACGCGCGAAATTCCATCTACATATATTCGTTCAGATATTACTCAATGCAGAAATTAGTAAATGTAAAATAATTTCGCCTTTAAAATAACAATAGAGTAGTTATTTAGTTATTATAAATAATAAGGGACAATTAAAAGAAGTTTGATTACTTGAAAATATTAGCCTCAGATGCTCCACCATAATCACTGCGGCCATTCTTACAAGATTCAATGTGTGCTTCTGTAAAGTTATTTCAAACTCGAGCCTTTTGTCGCGGTTTGAGTAAGAAGCTAACAGTTGATGGTGAAACAGAAGACCAAGGGTTAATTAGACCAAGGTGTATTGAACGAACCCCAATAGAGACTTCCGGAAAGGGTACGAGAGAAGTGAAGAAGAAAGGGAATTAGAAGAGGGAGAAGGAAGATTTGTCTGACAAACGACAGTCTGTGTGTGTGTATTGAAAAGCATTTTACATTTGTTACTTGGATGGGGACGCACGTGAGGGCATAATTATATGGGCGCTATTAATTGGATGGGAAGGTTGTAGGAAAAGGAAGGGATAGTGTGGACAGGACTGGTTCCGAAACATCACCCAGTGAGCTGTACTTCTGTAACTATCGTCCGAGGTACACTTAGTTAGATTTTCCGTTCAATAAGAATAGGCCACTTGAGGACACAAGATGTTTATCCGTAAAGAGCATAGGGTCACAATTTCACACATTGCTATGAGGACGAGATAATTAAATTTTAGCGATCAGTGATGACGTAAGATAGAGATTTCGGAGACGTGGAGAGATTCATCCTTCCATCTATTGAAGAGAATTGTTTCAAAAACGTGACATCTGGAAATTAGCATTACAAGTGAAAGTCCCAAATAAATCCCAAAATGCGAAAAAGTCAAAAGTTCAGTCATTAAATACAAAATCACGTCAGGCTGCAGGGATCTTGATTGCTGATTGGCTGAGGTCTCTGCACGCACGGCCGCACATGTTCTCTACGCAACTGGTTACATACCGCACTTTCCAGAAGTTCTAGCTCACGAGATTTAATCAGCCTTGTTAGCGTTGTGAATCCCGCAAGATCTATCAAAAATTTATGGGCTTTTAAATTTGTAATTATAATTTCATATTTCACATTCGGTGTGATCATACCGTTCATCTAAGTTAACTCCCCTATTTCTCTTATTTCATTTTATTGTATCAGAAAGTGCTTTCCATAAAGGCAAGATTAACAATGACACTTGTGCGGAAGGCATATGACTGAGCGTCATAGCAACAGCAGAGATTAAAACAGTTACTTAGTGGAAACGGACGCAATTTTCCCAAAATCAATTAGCAATTTTATCGATTGACTATTCATTATTAGTTGTCAGTAAACTTTTTTTGAAAAAATTCGAAATTCTTAAAGAATGAAACAAATATCAGATTCGATGCACGTTAGTATTCAAGGACCTTTATTGAGTAAGTAAACAAATAATCCTAAAATTCAAAAAGGGGAACGAACAGAATAACTCCCTAGCCCATCCGGAAAAAACGTTTTTCGATGTTTATCTCGAGTAAAGGAGCAACATCGCAATTCCTCCTATTGAGAGACTTGAATTCTGCCACTACCTATTTCAGCCTAACTTAAGCAGTGTTCTTAACTCTTCCACTCACTGAGTATGTGCGATGTCCACCGGACCCTCGCTCTGTTACCTCGTAGAGGAGCACGTAAACCGCCGAGCCACCAGCTCAACTAATAAAGCATAATTTTTATTCCAACTTTAGAATAGATTTAATAAAATAACATTTTCACATTCTGTTTTGGTAATTTATTGAATCACACTCAGTTCAAGTCGATTAAGTTTATCGCCATACAATTTCAACTTAAAGTTTATTATTCATAATGGCAGTATTGCAATATTTAACCATAATTGAAAATGACTGAATGAATAAAATCTATTAGTTTTAATAGATTCAGAGATTAATTTTTTACTTGTGAAAAACACTCCGTGAGAAAACTTGTTAAAGAAGATCCGGTAGTTCATTCTGAATTCCCATTTAATGAAACGTACTGAGCTCTGCTATATTAGATTCGTATCAGTTAATCCCACTTCGCTATTTGAAGAAGAAATGTACTGGACTAACATGGCATACGATTCAATCTAGGCGAATGGTCCAAATGCTCTAATCACCGTGGATCAGAGAGGCAGAGAGAAGAGACAAATTTGGTCTATGGAGTTTGGAACCTTTTAATGTCTATTTTTCAGCTTAGACTGGAAATATACTACCGTCTTCTGCTAGTTTCGGGTGTAAATCTGCTTCATAGATTTCATAAAATAGATATTTAAATATATCTTACTGTAAGTATCCCTCCGTTTATAAACAACAAACAAAAATTTTCAATAATTCGTATATTCAGAATCTTTCCCCGTGACTCAGGATGTAATTTCAAACTATCACTTCAAACAACAAGAATACAATTTTATAGCGAATTCGGACGAAAGTACGTGGGAGAATGTAATAAAAGAGTAGCTAATCTCTGATCATATGGAATTTGTCCGTTCGAGTTTATAATGCCTACTTAATATTTATAAGTAGAATTAATTTTATCTTAATTTGAAAATGTATCTTCAGTACTTTTTCTAGGCTCCATTTCGTCTATTGGTATCAGAAAAGTACGATGCTAATCTAATAAAATTGTGTCTTTCTAAAAGAACTCTCAAACCAAATCGCACAGAAAGGAACTTTCATGAAACTCGCTTTTTTCTACTCCTCTTATTGGCTCCTGCGGATGGCCACCCACATCATTGATAGGCAACAGTCTTGTGACTTGTGACATGATAGACGTTCCTATACTTACTTTAACTAATTGTTGCCTCCAAGGTTAGATGTTTTTGAGTTCTTTTCCCTTCAGAAGATAGTGATGTATCTAGTTGGCATGATCAACTTCAATCTGCCAGTCAATCTAACGTGAATACTATTGACATGACCACTTGAAATTCATGAGTTGGTCCACAATGGAATGCCGAATAATGGGATTGCGAATCACGCATTCTAAATGGAAAGTAAACAACACAGAAATCGGATTAAATGAGAATTCTGAATTTTTTTCTTCCTGTTGTCAAATTTCATTTTCCTAAACTTCTATACCTCCTCGTGTTCAGATACCTCCCCACGAATAAAACATTGTATTTTGTATTTTGACATGTTAATATAACGCAAATTTATCAATCTCACCTCAATATTGCCATTGCGGCACAGTTGCTTTTAGCCATGTCGGAGTGACCACAAACAATCGACACTTTATTAGAGAAAACAATCGCGTTAACAGGATGGGATGTGGGAGAAATTGTTCCGTCATTGATACGGAGGTAGTTTGTCAGATTTTTCTCATTTCTATCAAAACTTGGAGTATTACAACTTATGTAAAAATTGCCAAGGTCAAATTTCTGATTTTCAACCAGGAGAAAAAGTATTTGAATGCGTGAAACTGTAAAGTCCAACAGAGAATTAAGGAAAGGTGATCAGTTGACAGCCGAAAATAGCATCCAGGTTATCAAATGGTCTTACTGCACTTGATTTTTGCATTCTAGTTGCATACTTTTTTCTTTACATTCCATATTCTAATATTCCCTATTTCAAACATCCACTGTCCACAATCCCCCGACTGTATTGACTGCCTGATTTATTTGAATGCTTAGAGCCACCATCTGGGAAAGTTTTGTCCTCCACGTGAATGCTACGTTACAACGGAGAGAAAGTAGTATCGGGAAATGAGTGGGGAGATTCGGAACAATTAATTCCCTTCTCAGCTCGTAGAATTTATGCCGATGCTTTTCCACAGTATCTTTTAAAGAGACTCGCATTGAATCCCATGTCAACACTAAGGATGACGCTCTGATATGTGTGCCTTTTATTAGATTTAAAACAATCGGAACTTTGACAACGGAAGTCTAGAGTAGCAGTAATATCATTAATGAAGTTACTTTAGGAGCCAGACTAAATCAGGCAATGCATCTCCACCTAGAACCAATGATCTCTTTAAGCCTAGCATGATACAATAGCCGGTCCCGCATGAAAAGACCAAGAGTTTAGTAGGATCTCGTGTATGTTGGACGTTTGAAAATGAACAAGAGAGGAAAGAGGAGGGGGTTGGGATAGATGGGCGAAATAAAACACGCTTTAAGGCGCTGACTGGTTTATCATGGATGAACAACCATTCAAAAATCACCACCTATCAATTAGGTATGTGTGAGTAAGTGTGCCAAATATAGTGGCACTGAGCAGACCTATGAGTTACAATGCGTAGGTCCTACAACCCCTTGAATTTAATTTATATTTCTTCCTTTTTTTCTTTTTTCTCATGGTAGATCCCTCACTGGAAAGCTTATTCGAATTGTAACTCATTAAAAATTTATTTTTATTAGCTTACTTTGTATCCAATTGATGGTTGTAAATATCAATTGAATGTGTTAATGCACGCAGTATGCAGAATGATAACCTAATAAGTTACTAACTGACAAATTAACAATTACTCAAATCGAATGTTCCAGAATGACTAATGAAGATGACTGATTCATCAGGATTTCTAATATCGCAATTTTAATCTGTTAATGACTTAACTACTCTCTGCTCTCTTGTTTTTCCTATCGTTGACAATTTAAAATAATCTCCTTTGACCTACTTGAGTTAATCCAAGTGAGAAAGAAATTAGGGATGAGTGACGGGGAACATTTCCCAACAGAAATAATTTGTTTTCAGCTCTCTCTGTCGTCAGCTATGTCACTTATTTGTCTATATAATTTTGAGGAGTCAATTACGTCACTGGTTCAATGTGTTGTTGGCGTAATGTTGCGCAACGCGATCCCATAATATAAGTGGGTGAAATACCGGAGATGCAGCGTGGTTACAGACATTGAAAGTTTTTGAATTTTACAATTTCTTTAAATGGGGTTTACTTATTTATTAATCATTTCCGTCATATCTAATTGACATTCACTTGGGATCGTGGTATCTAACTTCATCCGGCGTATAGCATTCAAGAATGCGGATCCTTCCTTCCTTCCTGGTTTATTTCAAGGTCGTCTGGTTCGTTTTAATTTGTACCAGAGGGAGACATGTTTAGGAGCCCTTTTATCGAAATAATGCGGAAAAATCAATTTAAATTAAGGAAATAACATTCTCTGAACTCAAATTTTCAGCATATTAATGAAGTACATGTCTGATGGTCGAAGGAGAAATGACTGTAATGAAAGTTTTCTAACATATTTTCATTCATGCATGACAGAAGTATGTTAGTTCCTACCCGGCCTAACTTGTTCAATTTACAGTTATATCTCTTTATTACAAAATAATTTTCTAGTTTTGTCGGCAAAATTTGTCTACGTTAGATTTGTGGACACTCGATATCGTCAACTCTTTGCTAACTGAAGCGAGATGGGAAGACGCTGGCTAGTGGATCTCCGCAAACTCAAATATAATTGGCCAACTGGCAAAAAATGTGAACTTTCGCGAAATGGTGTTTTCCGCATCATGAAAAAGAGGATGAAGAGATTGAAGAGACAAGTCTCATCAATCTTCAAGTTGGAAAGGCGGATGACCTTGTGTTATCCTAATGTCCTGACCTACATTCCCACTGATCACATTAGTCCACTTAAAACTGAACTAGCTATCTTTCCCTTTCTACATGTTGTGATGTTTCCACGATCAGAAGTTACCTTGTCATTGTAGATAAATCAATTACTCAGTTAATTAAGTCTTGGCATCAATTCTGGCAAAAAGAACAATGACAATTAATGTCATATAGGAACTAGAGTGCAGTGCCATCAACACGCATCTTAGGAAGCTAACGTGCACAACAAAATTCACCCGATTTAGTTATTTCCCGTGGCGGGGTCAAAACAATTTACAACTTTCATCACGAGGAAACATCCAAGTACATAGGAGGTGAAAGCTCACAAGGAGGGAATATGTTCACACTTTAGGAGGGAATTGTAGAATCAGGGAATCAGAAGTGCCCTACTTCGTCTGAGGTCCCGAATTATCTATCCGATTGTTTTTCAAGCTGGAATTCCTTCAGACTTATCCTTTCATTCTATCAGTTTGCTCTTCATACGAAGCATCTGGGTAACATACTTTCATCTAGTGTTGCATTCATCTACTGGACAAGAGAGTCCACCAGTTGGTAGATTATCTTTGAGTTTGTGGTAATCGCTCCGGTAGTGCCTCTCATCTCACATTCCTACTTTACCCCAATTTTACCAAATTCACCAAAAGTTGCTTATTTATTCCTTATTTGGTAATTCTGTCAAGGTGAGATCTTAATTATCTACATGGAGAATTTTACTGAATTTTGGCAGTGTACTTATTAGAATATCTTAGGTCAGGTGCTTAGCCTCGATTAAGATCAATGCTCTTATTTTGTGTTTGAACTCTCTAAATAACAAATATTAAAAATTATGAAATCGGAAGCCAGATTGACAGATCCACTGGGCGTCAACTGCCAATGAACCAACGTCTCCGTTCTCAATCGAAAAAAGTTCACAATTCTTGCTACTTTTCCGTCTCTGTTTAAGTCGGTATTAGGATGTGTACTTTCTTGTTTTTTTTTACTACTTTAAAGTACAATTTTCTCTCTAAAAGTACGCTGTATTTTTTTATTCAATGGCTTAATTCTGTATTCAAGGCAAATATTCAATCAAACAATGGTTTTGAATGCCATTAAAAGGAGGAGGCAAGAGGAGGTGGCAAATGCTTAAAAAAGTCCCATCAATCTTTAGTGAAATAGTAATTATTTTGCAGCCTTGTTGTGTGATTGAAATCTATTCATCATAAGATCATTACTCATCTAAGAAAAACGGTTCAATTTCTTTTCTAGAATCATAAGTTTTACATTAATCACGTAGCAACACACCACAATTTACATTAACCTGCCTTGTCACCCCTCTCCACAACACACTGGTGGCCTAGTTTATTCCTGGAAATCCTACTCTGAAAACATTTTTTTGAACTCTTTTAATTGGATAAACTTAGTGAAATTTGTTCTAATTATCATTTCAATCGAAATTATTAAAATTATATTCCAATAAGAAACCGTTAGAAAATATGAATATCAAATGAAAAAGGGCCTGAAAATGGTACATCTTCTTGAGTAGTATGTGGCTAACGGCGTCCCTGAACGGCAGAAGATTTTATTGAATTGAGAGATTCTCAATGAATAAGTCCTCAGTAAAACAAAAATTGTGAAAATGTTTGATCGCGGAAATCAATTGGCGTCAAATAGCAGAATGTCCAATAAGCTTCGAATTGGAGGGGATCAAAAAGATGCTGAGAGTAACGTCAAGATGTTAAAAAACTCTTACTTCCTGTGATTTTTGAATTCAGGTTGGACAATATTTACTAAATGAACGGATCACGATTCAGTTCACCACGTATTGCAGTAAATGCCTGTCTACGATATTCAGTGCTTATTGACCGGTATTATTCAATCAGGAGAGCTTGGTCCTGCCGTTTCACTTCATTTCTTCCCCGATGGTTTGGAGGACAAATAATCTTATAAGATATTTCCCGATTTAAGGTTTTACTTTAGCAGAAATGGAATAAAATTTTGAAGTTAGCAGAGCTCTGTAAGTTGTATTCACCCAAGATGAATGGAGAAATGGAGAAATTTGTCCGAAATTTTCGTCACCACCGCTTTCTAAGAGGAAAAAGAAATTGGCATATTTTTATTAAGAGCATAAATCTCTGCAGAATAATTCCAACACTCAGAAAGAACTTTCATCAAACCTTAAAATTCATTCCCCTGAAAACTCTTCGGATATTGGAGAGTCCTAGCATTTGGAAAAACTCGCTCGTTTATACCAGATTTCTATGCACCAAATCTCTTGAAAATTCCAGAAAGTTAAATAGTCTCTTGGCCAATTAGAATTATCTGATGAATCAGTAAACTGTTTATTCGTTTACTCATTTTTAATAACTAAATCCTTATTGATTTACCGCAACTTGTTAATAAATATCTCAAATCGCTTAAAATTCACGAAGTTGAACAGTAATGGGGTCAACTCTTTAATGTTTCTATGTCGTTTCCAACGTGCATGAGCAAGTTAACTTGATGATGACTTCAAAACCAGAACTTATGCATAAATAGCAGATATTTGTAGAAATTCCCTGAATAATTACCAGAAGCGACAATACGTTCTAGAAATTGAGAGAGAGAGAACGAGAGAATGACATTGATTTACATTCAACAACGAGATTTCTGGCTGGGTTTAGCTCTGGTAGCCTTGCATACTGAAGCCGAAGAAAGTGAATGTCATTTCAGATTTTTAATTTCCAGATAATTATAGATCTATTTATAACTTCTCCGTTGCCGATATGACAATTTTACAGTCCTCTGATGACTAGTTATTACCTCCTTGACAACGTCCGGTGTTTGGCTAAGCGAAAACAAATTCCTATTAAAAGTTACAGTTTTTAAGTCAAAGGAAGCTTATTAAGATATGGCCCCTCCAAGTTTTATGAAGTTCATTGCCACAAGATGGAAAGGAGAGAGAGCCATTGGTTCATATTGCGAAAAAACGGACAAGCCTCAGCGCCCTTATTGAAAAACTGAAGTTATGGGTAATTAGCAGAGTAAGGCTTGAAATTCAAGAAGAGGATAATGGAGAAATATCGTAAATAGATTAGAGATCAACCGTGGGTGATCCCCAAGGTTCCGACAAGTCTCTCTGATGGAAAACTCACATTCCGTCGCCTTCAGTATCGACCAGTTTGGACAAACAGACTTGTTTGTTCCAGTTGTTGTCAAGACCTCGTGGTCATCGACATCACGAAATTCATATTGATCCTATGGCGACAATAAATAAATAAAGCCATCCAAAAATAAGTGCTGTTCATGGTAATATTCGTCTCAATATTGTCGAATTTATCAAAAAACGATGTCAATTCAATCATGTGGCAATAATGTTCGAGATCGGGTCATTTCAAGGCACATGTAATAAACTAGGGCAATTTCATTGAATTTTGGCATTTTATGATCTAGTTATTACAAGACTTTAGCTTAATTACTGTATTTTTATCATGCCAGGTTATCTGTTATTGCCGTTTTGTAACCAGGACTTTCTAAATAACGAGGAAAAAACTTTAAACTAATGAATATTTACGTCTCTATGTTCTAATCATATTGGTAATACGAACACTAACTGATCACTGTTCTGATCATATGGACTTATTAAAATTATTGAAATAGGGAACAGAATAGCAGCTTCAACTGCCAGTAGATCAACTTCAATGATATCGGTCGAGGAAGCTTTTAAAGCTTTCGTTCCATTTCACAAAAGGTGAGAAAGATGAGGTGTCAGTCGGAGTCTTGCAGTCAAAGTCAGACAGTTTATTTGCAACAAACCGTCGCATTCAACTTGACTCGACAAGTAGACAAAAGTCTGAATAAGTTGCACCGGATTACATCGGTTTTGCTAACCAATAGAAATTCGCGCCTTAGTTAAAGCTTTACGTGGTTAGTTTGTTGGGAAGATCCTTATTGCTGCACTAAAAATCACGTTTTCACAAGGTTTGTAAGTTAATTGGAGTTAAATGGAGGTGTGGTTGCAAAATTGCCAAAGCGCCCTCTTTTCACGTGTAACCGGCGTGATTTAGCTGAAAATGTCATCATATGAATATTAAATGGGCATTAAATTAATATATACATACAAATATAAGAATATCAGACGCTGACTTGAGCAACCAGCTAGTATCTAGTGTCGGTCGCTTAGGTAGTGCAAAATCAATTAGAATCAGTCGCATGAACCGTTAAATAACAGTAGATCTAGCATGATTGGTATAGCAAAGGGAGCTAACGCAGTACAGGTAGTAATTGGAGTAATGTTGCTTGAGAGTTGGCAACAGGCTTCATTGTCCCCACTCAATTCAACTTTAAAGTGGATAATGAATATGGATTTGTTCATGATTGACTGATTTATTTTTTAACTGCCTTGGCGGTTGTCGGAAACGCTTTCAATCGACCAGATCCTATAATTAAGTATGTTGCCTTTTTACTACTTCGGATGCTTTTATCTATATATGCCCAGATGCAATCTTTCCTCCTTCTCGACTCTATTCGGCCACTCGTCTACTCGGTTCTTTCTTTCCAATTCTATAATCAGGTCTTTCAGCCTGCTCCTATCTGCTCTTTTAACCCTCTCTCTACCTGCCAAGTCCCGTTAATGCACTACCTTAATTAAATTCTTTGTTTTATACTCTGTAGCTTTGTATCTAGTAACTAGAAAAATGTGAATTTTATCATCTACTTGCTTACTGAATCAAACCATTCCATCACCTGAGTGCACCTTATACATACTTTACAATCTAATATATTAAAAGGCACCAATATTCCAGCTACGCCAAGATATTCATTACTACAGCTGTCTCCTAATAGTTCAGAGAGAAGCCACTCCACAAATCTGAAGACGTAACTTAATTCCCAAACCCATGCATAGAAAACAGAAAACAAAGGTCAGCGCTATAGTACACCACCAGTAAGCACAATCACCAACGAATGACGGAAAGGAAGGCTAAGTATGAGCGATAAAATATCAACTATTTAAAGTAAACTCTTGATACAGACTATTAAATGATGAATAAGAAACGTCAGTTTTTAAAGTGTAGTGAGAAGGGAGTAGGGGTTGTTATGGCTATTTCCAATGAGATTACATAATACACATATAAATACCAATCGATTGATTGGAAACATTACAATCAGAGGTCTTCGTGAACAACCACAGTCCTCTTGTCCCGACTCTTATTCATCCGTTGAGTTCGGACCTTTGAGACTTGCTCGTTTATCAAGTTTCGCATTTTCTTATCAGCTGCACGAACACGTTGACTTTGTTGCACCGGTTGGAGAGGCAGACCCAAATTGAAAGATCTCCGCAAAAGCATATTTTGCTGCAAGTGAATGTTCATTCCAAAGGTCAGGAGATGGCAATATGCCCGATAGATAAACAACCTTTGATAGGTGTCGAGCTCAAAATTTTCAGAGGCAAGTTTGACCTCCAAGGATGGAATCTCACGACTTCGAAGGAATCTAAGTAGATCTCGGAAATTCGAACGCTGTTTCTTTGAATCTGCCTTAGAGGTGTGTTTATTTGTACCGAAACTAAGACTGTCAAGGACATGAATGAGAGTTTCGTAGTAAGATCCCTTAAAACCTTCCCTCGTTTCCTCGCGGATTCGTTCATAAACAATACCCACAACATCACATGCAGCTATACGGACCACCATATATTTAGACTGAAGAATAGAAACGAGATCGCTTATAATATTCTTCCCAAATTCATCAGCATCATGAGAGGAAAGGGAGGTAAAGAGGAGACCCCAGGCATAGAGACAATCCTTATGAAGATCGACCTGCGCCTTTGGAAGGTCTGGAGGCATTCCATCACCCTTGAGACAGGCACTTTTAAATACATTTGACATTTTATCCATCAAACTTTTAATATAAGGATGGCCCATAGGTTTACTTATGTAATGTAACCAACCAGCGGTAGTAGCACATCCAGCTCTCAACTCTCCTGGTTTTGTTGAATCGCAGAGCCGCGACTCAAAAAACTCTTGGAGGCGCTCTGCTATCACTTGATTATCGAAATCAGAAACTTGGGTAAAATATATACTAAGACACCGAAGGGCTTCTACTTGTTCGCTCAGTTTACCTTTCTTCAGGCTTGACTCTATGCCAAATAATAGTGTTTCCTTATAATTCCAATCCTCAGGAAAGGCAGGATAATTTCCACGAAGTGCTTGTTGCAACTGTACTAATTGCTTTTTTCGTATTTCCGGACGAGGAGACGAAAGTTGATCAATATGATTAATTAGATCCGGTTTCGTATCCTGAGATTCGACAGACTACAAGCAAAAGATATACAGGACTATGATGGAATAAAAACGATATTTGTAAGAGGGAAATACTCACTTCACTGATAGTACTTTCATCACTGTCACTGTGTGGATCCGCCTGATCATCTATGTCTAAAGGGGAGTGAATAAATTAAATAATCCTACGTTTCTGTAAATTTCTCTTCTTAGCCATCGATTTTCTTCCGAGAAACAGATATCAACACGCCACGGGTGAAATGAAGTGATCATATAGGCCAATAGCGAATATATTATAGACAGAGCAATTGCATTGAGACATTTAAAATAATTGCTCAAAATCTTATTATCATTTAACAGTACATGAAAACCGATAGTTTTGTTTAATTTTTTTAAAAATTTTCTCCTCACGAAAAAGCAAAAATTATTGATTTTAATGAAAGGAATGCACCTGAGCAGGGGAAACAATAAAAAATGCAAAATATAGGTTTATAGCAGGGAGAGGCTAATAGAAAATGAAAACAAGACTTTAATATTGAAAGAGTCTTTCTATATTTAATTTTTTCATACTTTTTACGTAGGAGTTCCAAAAAAGTGGTAATGTGGACCGTAACTGTAGAGAAGGAATGACAGTTACTCATGTTATTAAAACAGATCCAAGGTGACCGAGTAGCCACCCCAACTTATTGATGAATAAATAAGATTTATATTCGAAGCCAGTCATGTTTCATCTTCAATATCTCGGCGTGATGATTGGCAAGCATGCGTACACACATCTGGATAACGTATGGATACTGCTATCGAGATATTATCACAGGTGCCGATCAAAATCAGGTTCATGTTCTGACTTTTCTGATTTGTCTTCTATGCTGTTGAATGGTTACTTGTGCACAATATCCGGAGCCTATCAAACATTTGATTTATATGGACTGTTCACGATTACATAATAGTGTATATTTTCGATTAAATTAAGCATGATGCTGCAAGCTTCGTAATTTAATATTCCAGAAACCAATGGAATGCACTCAAGGTATAGTCTAGATGCGTAGAAAATGAATAAAAAATATATGCGCCATTATATACCGTAGGTCATATTTACATTAGATTATATTAGAAAATTAAGCAATTTTTCTACTAAGACTTTTATTTGCATATTTGTAATTAGACTACAATTGATAGCAGATTCATTTGCTATTTTGGCATTTATGTGCATTTATAATCATAATATGTAGAAAAAACGCCGTCACAAAAATAAATATTATTGACAAACTAATGTAAGAAGAATTAGATTTAAAATTGGAACAATATACAACCAAAAATGAAACATCAATCGTTGTGCTTTAATAAAATAGATTTTCCATTACTGGTGATGTTAAGAGCATAACTGATCATAACGTGTTATTTCATTTAGTTATACTTACTAAGATACGGAAAGTGGACGATTAAGCTTATCATTTAAAGTACGTTATCATTTTAATAATCAATTAACGATGTTTTCCATTAGAATTTATCACTTAATTAAGCACTATTCCTGCTATTTTAACCTCAGAAATGGAGGACAGTAATTACTGCAAATAAGTACAACTCTTAAAACGCCTACCACTTGGCGGTTGCGAAGTTTTAATTACCTTCCGCATTTCCGAGCATTAAAGCTAAATATGAATTTTCGTTATGGGTAACAAAAAATAAAGCAAATAGTTTATGATCAAAAAATAAATTCTATTGAGGTGAATCTAATTTTCTTCCTCTAATAACACTCTGATTGAGAATTGACCGATCTTAAACGGTTTCATTTTTCAGTTCATAATTTTGTGTTACCATTCCGTTTTGTATATACTATAATAGACATTTGTAATAAATGCAATAAATGTGAAATCGACAATTAATCAATTAGTAGAAAAAAATCTAACTTTAAGCACAGATTTGAAGGAAAAGCTACATCTATTTTAGATATAGTTAATAAGATTGCAAATATTTTAATAATTATTTTATCATACCTTCACAAAATTATCTAGCCAGTACAATTATCTTTCATTTGAATATTTTAAAGTAATTTAAGAAAACAATAATTTGTTTATCAAGTTGTTTTGATCTTACTCCAGTTTCGAAGTGGAACCACGTGTGGTCTGACGATTGTACCTCAACGCATGAAGTAGCGTTAGGGTTTTCGCGCCCTTACGCGAATCTCATAGTTATTCTGATATTGATTCTTTTATTACAATTGTGGAATCAGAAAATGCAGCGAAAGTGATTTGATGCTCTCGGGAAATCGATCAGTTGAGGTGATGCTATATTATAGAAACAAATTCGTCTCTTAGGTGAGTGATGATATTTTACCTTGGCGCATCGTGAGATGACATTAGTTACTAATGTCATTCACAAATATGTGCGAACCACATAGTTACTCTGACCAAATTTAGCCCATTTTTGTATTGACAGGTGGAGCTTTCGGGTATATGAAGTCGCGAGCTCAAATTTGTAAGTCCTGTCGGTGATGTCTTGGTGTTGCATCGTGATGTGACGCCAGCTACTAGTATGGATCACATATGCGAGTCATAGTTACTCGGAATTATTCTAACGTTCACCTTTTTTAGCCTGATTTGGCGATGCAAGGTTTGTTCATTGTAATAGAAATACTGTGCGTGCACTTTGAATAAAGGCCGTCTCTTGATGCGAATTGTGATTTGTCTTTTTCGCAGCCATCTTTTGGTTTGAAATTAATAATATTCGATTGAGGTGAAGCAGTCGTGCTTTAGATTTGTAACTGGCTTGTTTGACCAATGCGGTATTCGCATGAAAAATCTAACATCAGCAGAAATTGTTTGTTTAAATATCGGCGGTGGGGTCAAGTAGTATCCCTTAGGGAATTCTGCTAAGTTTGTCAGTGGAAGTAAATCGACCATCAGGTTGTCCTAAGCAGTCATGTATCGTATGTATGTCAACGAGTCACTTCTCGGTGGCGGAAGCAGATATCACTTGGCAATGGAGAGTGAAAGGAAGTCGATTAACCCTAGTGATAGCGTTATTGCGGTAGACAGCGCTAATCTAATGTAGTTTTTATCAACTAATTGAAGGTGGCCATCTTGGAATGGTAATGATTTGGGCCCTTGAACATGATGTGGATCCGACGCACATTGCAGCGCTGAAATATTTTGAGGCGCCAGGAATTTTCTGAGGTTCAGCAGGTTTTGGGATTACATAGAAATGAGTAGCGGCAATGTCCATATTAATGAGGGTAATGGGGGACGCATACTGATGACAAATACAGTTCGGTTCGGAACTGGTATTGGTCGGCAGTCAACATGGGAAAACGGTTAACAGGAATTAATTGGATGGAGTGTGTCAAAGATATTGCAGAAGGAATCGGAGTAGAATATAACCGGGTATTTAAAATTGTATTACTAAACAATACGAATGCATGGAACTGTTCATATGCGTGTACGATTACAACGGAATAAGTTCATTCTATTATAGAATGTGGAGAATAATGACTTTGTGAGGTGATGGAGAGGCTTGGCAATTACCACCACCCGGGCACCACCTATAAGGCATAGGGGATTAAAACTCATTTTTGACTTTTACTTTGATAAATATTTCAAGCTCTATTTGCCTACGGAGATGCTCGACTGTGCCCGTTCTAGAACCAGCGAAAACCAACAAGTTTGTTTCAGAACTGGGCAGCCCACTGAATATAGACCTTTCAAGTTGCAACCGGTCTTACTTCTCTCTGTCCAAGGGAGTACAACGGTAACCTCCTCCCATATTCAAGATGTCAAAACAATGTAGATGGGACAGCAGCAGATGCTGTAATTCACAATATCTGTAGAATCAAACAGCGACTCATAAGTCTCCGAAATACGTTAATACTGTCAATAATTATCGGGTAAATTTAAAAGAGGCTTACTGAGGTCTTTGCAGAGCCAATCCCATATTCTGCGAAGGGTACCCGATAAAACCATACATGAGACTCTTTAATACTACAAGAAAGCTGACTTTGGGATTACGCTCTCATATGAAGCCATTTCATAAGAGCGACATGTGGAGAGCTGGTTCAGTGGATTCACTTGAGAAATCCCACGTCCAATTTTCAACGAAGATGACCTCGGCTTTGGGCTGTTATAAGCCTTCCAAGTTCTCTGAGCTTCTTTAGAGTCACCTGAATGCCAGGAGAATTAAAACAAAAGCTTAAATAACGTCATGACTAAGGTAAATTGATCAACATGCCCTGTAATTCTTACTTTTAACCTGACTGTCATGGCTGAAATTGTCAACAATGTTAATGCCTAATTCAAACAGATATATACAGGAAATTCGAGCAAAAATAGTGAAGTTTGAAGTTTCCACCTGTGTACGATTATAATTACTGCGCTCTCGGTTGAATCACTGTTCCTCAAAAACAATGATCAACAAAACCTTCCGGTATCCGATTTCAGGTCGCTTTCCGACTTATAATAGTTACATAACATAAAATTAAACTCAAATCGGACTTCTTTTATAGTTCCTCCGAGAAATCTGAGAAGAGAAAAATGAAAATCTCGAATCCCATGAACCAGATTTTTCTAATGTTTGCACATAGATACTTAAACAGATTTCAATTATCAGGCCGGGACATCAACGACGGGACATGGCTGACATCTCGGGAAGAAAGGTTTTGTGTATTAACCTAATTTACTTATCAATAAATTGGGTGGCTTTCCGGGTGCCTCCATACTGATCTATCAACATGAGTAACTTGACTTATTCCACCTATTCAAACGATGTGGTCCAGGTAGACATAACCTTGTTACGCCTAACCTTTCCTCAAACTATTTTTTCACAGCAATGGATATGCAACCTCTTGTTTGAGTATTATTGTGCATACCAAAATTGGGTATATTATTAGTAAGTATTGCACGTCTGAGAATTCAGAGGCCATAAAACTGATATTCATAGGTGCTGTAATAACGTTAAGTCTACTGGGGCCACATACCGAAGAGATGGAATAAGTCAAGTCACTCATTTCGCCAGATCAGTTTGGAGATGGCAGGCAGGTCACCCTGATTTAGTAATAATTAATTTGGACTTATATACAAGGCATTTCTTCGTTAGACTTCAGTCAAGTCTCGTCATCGGTGTCTTGACATGATGATCGACTCCTATTTAAGTATCTATGTGCAAACACTCAGGCACACAGCGAGATCATCTCTGGACACTATAATGGGGATCTTATAGCCAGTCAATCATTTCTATTCGCCAGGTGCTGATAGACATCTGCTGGCTATTGCAGGTGCATAACCAATATTGTACATGGAAATCCGCACTAACTAATTCTGGTCAATTAGAATTTATCATTATCAGCGGCTCCACAGTACTTTCTAATCAAGTCCGGCTCGAGTACTACATACCCGCTAATCATAATATTATTACCAAAAGGTAGAGCATAGTTAAAGCAAACTAATAAATCAATACAATCATGTAAACATTTGTGTATGGCATTAAAAAATCAGAAAACTAAATTTGTTGGATATACATCTATAATCAGGTAATTATGCAGAATAAGTATGACCCACAAGGACGTTTAATTT